>JANSJX010000726.1:0-18210 GCA_026168455.1 Theocolax elegans | reverse complement strand
TATTTTTTATAAAATATTATGTGTAATGTCATGTTTATAAAATATGTTATAAAAATTATTCTTTTTTGATGATTTTTAACACATTAATTAAGTAAAATATTAAAATATTATCAAAAATAGGCTTAAAACAGGGGCAAATACAAAAAACTCCTTACAGGATAATAGTTGTCGAAGGGTAATCGAAGAAAATTTAAATTTATGTGCATATAAACTTCAACTTTACACAGCGAATTTGGTGTATCTATAAAAATGCAATTTCTGCCTTGATAAACCCAATTGCTTTACTAATTGTTTAAAAAATGTTTTTCATTTAAAAAATGAACATAAAAATGTCACATTTAACTTTAAAGAAAAAAGGCCGTGTAACTATTTTACATATACTCATCTAAAATAAGCACGATCAAAATACAACCGAGTGAGCGGTAGCGAGCGAGGTATCTGTTGCTAGTTATTAATTATCTTGAATTAAAAGAGTTCATGTTCATCGGCAATTGACACTCATGTTGAACTTTTTTATTTTTGCAGTTAGCTTTACAGAAAAAAGTGTATATCTTTTATCCTATTAATTATGCCACTAAGCCGTTTGGTACACACAAAGTACATGTAATTAGATGTATCTGTGATTTTTTTCAGTAATATCAATTGTTTCGAACAATACGTGTTACAATAGATACACTTTATGTTTAAATCTAAATGAATACATTCTATGATAAAATGTAAATTCAACATCCATTTAATAATGAAATTGAATTGCAATTCCGCTTTAATTATGGATAATAAATAATACCGGCTATATATATATATATATATATGAATTTCATCGTATCGTATAGTATCGTTTTTCTTCTTTTTTTTGAATGAGTACATATTAGATGTTACTATTTTTTTCAATCTTAGAAAATAAATCATTAACAGTGTTATAAATACATACCTTTATTTTCATAATGAATTTTTATGATATTAATACAATCGTGTTACTCGATGTTATACTATAGATTAAATTCAATTATTTACCGAACGAAACATATTGGAAATGAATGTCCCGT
Organism: Theocolax elegans; assembly: GCA_026168455.1. NCBI lineage: Eukaryota > Metazoa > Arthropoda > Insecta > Hymenoptera > Cerocephalidae > Theocolax > Theocolax elegans. The sequence goes on along the minus strand of JANSJX010000726.1, from coordinate 17,164 downwards.
CTATAATTATATATTATGTTAATTTAATTAGTCGCTAATTCGGTTAGTCCGTCGGCTAAATTGATATAACAACCCGGTGGGAATTACATAATTCGATGTATTAATATTAATTGAAAGTTTTATTAAATTATCAATGGGAATTGAGGAAAAAATAATTAAAGTTTAACAATGCGTACAAGGATTTGTTGAAAGTAAAATAATAATGTCGTGTTGGTGTATTAGTAACTAGTGTCTGAAACCGAAATTGTTATAATCGTAAGAAATTTTGAAAATAAATTGGTCAAAAATATATTTTTCACCCTGATCATCTGAAAAGTCTACTTTATTGATCTCTACGAATGGAATAGCCTTGTATGCCTTCGATGATTTTATTCCCTATTGTTTCACTGTAATCCTATTTATATATTATATAAATAAGACCGTATAGACCTATTTTATTCATCGTAGATTTACTTTTTTGTTTTGAACACTTACTTTAATGAGCCTTAAGTTTGCATCGCTCGTAAGCAGCAACACTCCAAAAAAAAAATTTTATTTTAAATTTATTATTCTTACAAAATTTCAATTCAAAAATGTTTAATATTGCTCAAAATAATAATAAATATAAGAATATATCGAAGAAATATTCGTAATAGCGAAAGACAGAACTATACGTATGAATACATACATAGGTATGCATCTACCCATTACAAATACATGAGGACAGATCCAAGTCCTTTACCAAGGTAAATAAATTTATGAACTCAACATTCAATACAAATAATATTACGTCCCGGTTATGCTATGTTCAGTATTATCCCAAAATGGCGGGCAACGCACTAGTGGAGGGGGAAAAAATTTCGTAACTTTGCTATTTATGGGATTCCACGTGGATTTGAAATATATGTAAGAAAGTCAATGTACGATGTTACCTGAATTTTTTCAAAATTTTTCTCTGTCCGGAACCATTCTGAAATGGCGTCGATATCATATGTGTGGGGGAAAAAATTTCGTAACTTTGTTATTTATGGGATTCTCCACGTGGATTTGAAATATATGTAAGACAGTCATTGTACGATCTTACCTGAATTTTTTCACAATTTTTCTATGTCCGGAACCATTCCAAAATGGCGGCCAACGTACTAGTGGTGGGGGAAAATGCTTTGTAACTTTGCTATTTATGAGATTATCCACGTGGATTTGAAATATAAGTAAGACAGTCAATGTACGATGTTACCTGAATTTTTTAAAAATTTTTCTATGTCCGGAACCATTCCAAAATGGCGTCATTGTACTATAAGCGGGGGAAAAAATTTGGTAACTTTGCTATTTATGGGATTATCCACGTGGATTTGAAATATATGTAAGACAGTAATTGTACGATCTTACCTGAATTTTTTCAAAATTTTTCTATGTCCGGAACCATTGCAAAATGGCGGGCAACGTACTAGTGGTGGGGGAAAATGCTTTGCAACTTTGCTATATATGGGATTATCCACGTGGATTTGAAATATATGTAAGACAGTCAATGTACGATCTTACCTTATTTTTTTCAAAATTTTTCTATGTCCGGAACCATTCCAAAATGGCGTCATTGTACTATAAGCGGGGGAAAAAATTTGGTAACTTTGCTATTTATGGGATTATCCACGTGGATTTGAAATATATGTAAGACAGTCATTGTACGATCTTACCTGAATTTTTTCACAATTTTTCTATGTCCGGAACCATTCCAAAATGGCGGCCAACGTACTAGTGGTGGGGGAAAATGCTTTGTAACTTTGCTATTTATGAGATTATCCACGTGGATTTGAAATTATAGTAAGACAGTCAATGTACGATGTTACCTGAATTTTTTAAAAATTTTTCTATGTCCGGAACCATTCCAAAATGGCGTCATTGTACTATAAGCGGGGGAAAAAATTTGGTAACTTTGCTATTTATGGGATTATCCACGTGGATTTGAAATATATGTAAGGACAGTAATTGTACGATCTTACCTGAATTTTTTCAAAATTTTTCTATGTCCGGAACCATTGCAAAATGGCGGGCAACGTACTAGTGGTGGGGGAAAATGCTTTGCAACTTTGCTATATATGGGATTATCCACGTGGATTTGAAATATATGTAAGACAGTCAATGTACGATCTTACCTTATTTTTTTCAAAATTTTTCTATATCCGGAACCATTCCAAAATGGCGTCATTGTACTATAAGCGGGGGAAAAAATTTGGTAACTTTGCTATTTATGGGATTATCCACGTGGATTTGAAATATATGTAAGACAGTCATTGTACGATCTTACCTGAATTTTTTCACAATTTTTCTATGTCCGGAACCATTCCAAAATGGCGGCCAACGTACTAGTGGTGGGGGAAAATGCTTTGTAACTTTGCTAGTAATGGGATTATCCACGTGCATTTGAAATATATGTAAGGCAGTCATTGTACGATGTTACCTAAATTTTTTCAAAATTTTTCTATGTCCGGAACCATTCCAAAATGGCGGGCAACGTACTAGTGGTGGGGGAAAATGCTTTGCAACTTGGCTATATATGCGATTATCCACGTGGATTTGAAATATATGTAAGACAGTCATTGTATAATTTTACCTGAATTTTTTCAAAATTTTCCTATGTCCGGAACATTACCAAAATGGCGTCATTGTACTATTAGCGGGGGAAAAAATTTGGTAACTTTGTTATTTATGGGATTATCCACGTGGATTTGAAATATATGTAAGGCAGTCATTGTACGATGTTACCTAAAGTTTTTCAAAATTTTTCTATGTCCGGAACCATTGCAAAATGGCGGGCAACGTACTAGTGGTGGGGGAAAATGCTTTGCAACTTTGCTATATATGGGATTATCCACGTGGATTTGAAATATATGTAAGACAGTCATTGTACAATGTTACCTGAATTTTTTCAAAATTTTTCTATGTCCGGAACATTTCCAAAATGGCGTCATTGTACTATAAGCGGGGGAAAAAATTTCGTAACTTTGTTATTTATGGGATTATCCACGTGGATTTGAAATATATGTAAGGCAGTCATTGTACGATGTTACCTGAATTTTTTCAAAATTTTTCTCTGTCCGGAACCATTCTGAAATGGCGTCGATATCATATGTGTGGGGGAAAAAATTTCGTAACTTTGTTATTTATGGGATTCTCCACGTGGATTTGATATATATGTAAGACAGTCATTGTACGATCTTACCTGAATTTTTTCACAATTTTTCTATGTCCGGAACCATTCCAAAATGGCGGCCACCGTACTAGTGGTGGGGGAAAATGCTTTGTAACTTTGCTATTTATGAGATTATCCACGTCGATTTGAAATATAAGTAAGACAGTCAATGTACGATGTTACCTGAATTTTTTAAAAATTTTTCTATGTCCGGAACCATTCCAAAATGGCGTCATTGTACTATAAGCGGGGGAAAAAATTTGGTAACTTTGCTATTTATGGGATTATCCACGTGGATTTGAAATATATGTAAGACAGTAATTGTACGATCTTACCTGAATTTTTTCAAAATTTTTCTATGTCCGGAACCATTGCAAAATGGCGGGCAACGTACTAGTGGTGGGGGAAAATGCTTTGCAACTTTGCTATATATGGGATTATCCACGTGGATTTGAAATATATGTAAGACAGTCAATGTACGATCTTACCTGAATTTTTTCAAAATTTTTCTATGTCCGGAACATTTCCAAAATGGCGTCATTGTACTATAAGCGGGGGAAAAATTTCGTAACTTTGTTATTTATGGGATTATCCACGTGGATTTGAAATATATGTAAGGCAGTCATTGTACGATGTTACCTGAATTTTTTCGAAATTTTTCTATGTCCGGAACCATTCCAAAATGGCGGGCAACGTACTAGTGGTGGGGGAAAATGCTTTGTAACTTTGTTATTTATGGGATTATCCACGTGGATTTGAAATATATGTAAGGCAGTCATTGTACGATGTTACCTAAATTTTTTCAAAATTTTTCTATGTCCGGAACCATTGCAAAATGGCGGGCAACGTACTAGTGGTGGGGGAATATGCTTTGCAACTTTGCTATATATGGGATTATCCACGTGGATTTGAAATATATGTAAGACAGTCATTGTACAATGTTACCTGAATTTTTTCAAAATTTTTCTATGTCCGGAACATTTCCAAAATGGCGTCATTGTACTATAAGCGGGGGAAAAAATTTCGTAACTTTGTTATTTATGGGATTATCCACGTGGATTTGAAATATATGTAAGGCAGTCATTGTACGATGTTACCTGAATTTTTTCAAAATTTTTCTATGTCCGGAACCATTCCAAAATGGCGTCATTGTACTATAAGCGGGGGAAAAAATTTGGTAACTTTGCTATTTATGGGATTATCCACGTGGATTTGAAATATATGTAAGGCAGTCATTGTACGATGTTACCTAAATTTTTTCAAAATTTTTCTATGTCCGGAACCATTGCAAAATGGCGGGCAACGTACTAGTGGTGGGGGAAAATGCTTTGTAACTTTGCTATTTATGGGATTATCCCCGTGGATTTGAAATATATGTAAGACAGTCAATGTACGATGTTACCTGAATTTTTTTAAAATTTTTCTATGTCCGGAACATTTCCAAAATGGCGTCATTGTACTATAAGCGGGGGAAAAAATTTCGTAACTTTGTTATTTATGGGATTATCCACGTGGATTTGAAATATATGTAAGGCAGTCATTGTACGATGTTACCTGAATTTTTTCAAAATTTTTCTATGTCCGGAACCATTCCAAAATGGCGGGCAACGTACTAGTGGTGGGGGAAAATGCTTTGTAACTTTTCTATTTATGGGATTATCCACGTGGATTTGAAATATATGTAAGACAGTCAATGTACGATCTTACCTGAATTTTTTCAAAATTTTTCTATGTCCGGAACATTTCCAAAATGGCGTCATTGTACTATAAGCGGGGGAAAAAATTTCGTAACTTTGTTATTTATGGGATTATCCACGTGGATTTGAAATATATGTAAGGCAGTCATTGTACGATGTTACCTGAATTTTTTCGAAATTTTTCTATGTCCGGAACCATTCCAAAATGGCGGGCAACGTACTAGTGGTGGGGGAAAATGCTTTGTAACTTTGCTATTTATGGGATTATCCACGTGGATTTGAAATATATGTAAGACAGTCAATGTACGATCTTACCTGAATTTTTTCAAAATTTTTCTATGTCCGGAACATTTCCAAAATGGCGTCATTGTACTATAAGCGGGGGAAAAAATTTGGTAACTTTGTTATTTATGGGATTATCCACGTGGATTTGAAATATATGTAAGGCAGTCATTGTACGATGTTACCTGAATTTTTCAAAATTTTTCTATGTCCGGAACCATTCCAAAATGGCGGGCAACGTACTAGTGGTGGGGGAAAATGCTTTGTAACTTTGCTATTTATGGGATTATCCCCGTGGATTTGAAATATATGTAAGACAGTCAATGTACGATGTTACCTGAATTTTTTTAAAATTTTTCTATGTCCGGAACATTTCCAAAATGGCGTCATTGTACTATAAGCGGGGGAAAAAATTTCGTAACTTTGTTATTTATGGGATTATCCACGTGGATTTGAAATATATGTAAGGCAGTCATTGTACGATGTTACCTGAATTTTTTCAAAATTTTTCTATGTCCGGAACCATTCCAAAATGGCGGGCAACGTACTAGTGGTGGGGGAAAATGCTTTGTAACTTTGCTATTTATGGGATTATCCCCGTGGATTTGAAATATATGTAAGACAGTCAATGTACGATGTTACCTGAATTTTTTCAAAATTTTCCTATGTCCGGAACATTACCAAAATGGCGTCATTGTACTATTAGCGGGGGAAAAAATTTCGTAACTTTGTTATTTATGGGATTATCCACGTGGATTTAAAATATATGTAAGGCAGTCATTGTACGATGTTACCTGAATTTTTTCAAAATTTTTCTATGTCCGGACCATTCCAAAATGGCGGGCAACGTACTAGTGGTGGGGGAAAATGCTTTGTAACTTTGCTATTTATCGGATTATCCACGTGGATTTAAAATATATGTAAGGCAGTCATTGTACGATGTTACCTGAAATTTTTTCAAAATTTTTCTATGTCCGGAACCATTGCAAAATGGCGGCAACTGTACTAGTAGGTGGGGGAAAAATGCTTGCAACTTTGCTATATATGGGATTATCCACGTAGATTTGAAATATATGTAAGACAGTCATGTACGATGTTACCTGAATTTTTTCAAATTTTTCTATGTCCGGAACCATTCCAAAATGGCGGGCAACGTACTAGTGGTGGGGGAAAATGCTTGGCAACTTGGCTATATATGCGATTATCCACGTGGATTTGAAATATATGTAAGACAGTCATTGTATAATGTTACCTGAATTTTTCAAAATTTTCCTATGTCCGGAACATTACCAAAATGGCGTCATTGTACTATTAGCGGGGGAAAAAATCTGGTAACTTTGTTATTTATGGGATTATCCACGTGGATTTGAAATATATGTAAGACAGTAATTGTACGATCTTACCTGAATTTTTTCAAAATTTTTCTATGTCCGGAACATTACCAAAATGGCGTCATTGTACTATTAGCGGGGGAAAAAATTTCGTAACTTTGTTATTTATGGGATTATCCACGTGGATTTAAAATATATGTAAGGCAGTCATTGTACGATGTTACCTGAATTTTTTCAAAATTTTCTATGTCCGGAACCATTCCAAAATGGCGGGCAACGTACTAGTGGTGGGGGAAAATGCTTTGCAACTTTGCTATATATGGGATTATCCACGTAGATTTGAAATATATGTAAGACAGTCAATGTACGATGTTACCTGAATTTTTTTAAATTTTTCTATGTCCGGAACCATTCCAAAATGGCGGGCACTGTACTAGTAGGTGGGGGAAAAATTTGGCAACTTGGCTATATATGGCGATTATCCACGTGGATTTGAAATATATGTAAGACAGTCATTGTATAATGTTACCTGAATTTTTTCAAAATTTTCCTATGTCCGGAACATTTCCAAAATGGCGTCAATTGTACTATAGCGGGGGAAAAATTCGTACCCTTTGCTATTTATGGGATTATCCACGTGGATTTGAAATATATGTAAGGCAGTCATTGTACGAGTTACCTGAATTTTTTCAAATTTTTCTATGTCCGGAACCATTCCAAAATGGCGGTCATATGTACTATAGCGGGGGAAAAATTTCGTAACTTTGTTATTTATGGGATTATCCACGTGGATTTGAAATATATGTAAGAGCAGTCAATTGTACGATGTACCTGAATTTTTTCAAAATTTTCTATGTCCGGAACATTTCCAAAAATGGCGTCATTGTACTATAAGCGGGGGAAAAAAATTTCGTAAACTTTGTTATTTATGGGATTATCCACGTGGATTTGAAATATATGTAAGGCAGTCATTGTACGATGTTACCTGAATTTTTTCAGAAATTTTTCTATGTCCGGAACCATTCCAAAATGGCGGGCAACGTACTAGTGGGGGGGGAAAATGCTTGCACCTTGGCTATATATGCGATTATCCACGTGGATTTGAAATATATGTAAGGACAGTCATTGTACTAATGTTACCTGAATTTTTTTCAAAAGTTTTCCTATGTCCGGAACATTATCCAAAAATGGCGTCATTGTACTATTAGCGGGGGGAAAAAATTTCGGTAACTTTGTTATTTATGGGATTATCCACGTGGATTTGAAAATATATGTAAGGCAGTCATTGTACGATGTTACCTGAATTTTTTCAAAATTTTTCTATGTCCGGAACATTTCCAAAATGGCGTCATTGTACTATAAGCGGGGGAAAAAATTGCGTAACTTTGTTATTTATGGAGTATCCACGTGGATTTGAAATATATGTAAGGCAGTCATTGTACGATGTTACCTGAATTTTTTCAAAATTTTTCTATGTCCGGAACCATTTCCAAAATGGCGGGCAACGTACTAGTGGTGGGGGAAAATGCTTTGTAACTTTGCTATATATGGGATTATCCACGTGGATTTGAAATATATGTAAGACAGTCATTGTACAATGTTACCTGAATTTTTTCAAAATTTTTCTATGTCCGGAACATTTCCAAAATGGCGTCATTGTACTATAAGCGGGGGAAAAAATTTCGTACCTTTGTTATTTATGGGATTATCCACGTGGATTTGAAATATATGTAAGGCAGTCATTGTACGATGTTACCTGAATTTTTTCAAAATTTTTCTATGTCCGGAACATTCCAAAATGGCGTCATTGTACTATAAGCGGGGGAAAAAATTTGGTAACTTTGTTATTTATGGGATTATCCACGTGGATTTGAAATATATGTAAGGACAGTCATTGTACGATGTTACCTGAATTTTTTCAAAATTTTTCTATGTCCGGAACCATTCAAAATGGCGGGCAACGTACTAGTGGTGGGGGAAAATGCTTGTAACTTTGCTATTTATGGGATTATCCACGTGGATTTGAAATATATGTAAGACAGTCATTGTACGATGTTACCTGAATTTTTTCAAAATTTTTCTATGTCCGGAACCATTCCAAAATGGCGTCATTGTACTATAAGCGGGGGAAAAAATTTCGTAACTTTGTTATTTATGGGATTATCCACGTGGATTTGAAATATATGTAAGGCAGTCATTGTACAATGTTACCTGAATTTTTTCAAAATTTTTCTATGTCCGGAACCATTCCAAAATGGCGGGCAACGTACTAGTGGTGGGGGAAAATGCTTTGTAACTTTGCTATTTATGGGATTATCCACGTGGATTTGAAATATATGTAAGACAGTCATTGTACGATGTTACCTGAATTTTTTCAAAATTTTCTATGTCCGGAACATTCCAAAATGGCGTCATTGTACTATTAGCGGGGGAAAAAATTTCGTAACTTTGTTATTTATGGGATTATCCACGTGGATTTGAAATATATGTAAGCAGTCATTGTACGATGTTACCTGAATTTTTTCAAAATTTTTCTATGTCCGGAACCATTCCAAAATGGCGGGCAACTGTACTAGTGGTGGGGGAAAATGCTTGTAACTTTGCTATTTATGGGATTATCCACGTGGATTTGAAATATATGTAAGACAGTCAATGTACGATGTTACCTGAATTTTTTCAAAATTTTTCTATGTCCGGAACCATTACCAAAATGGCGTCATTGTACTAGTAGCGGGGGGAAAAAATTTGGTAACTTTGCTATATTATGGGATTATCCACGTGGATTTGAAATATATGTAAGACAGTAATTGTACGATGCTTACCTGAATTTTTTCAAAATTTTTCTATGTCCGGAACATTCCAAAATGGCGTCATTGTACTATTAGCGGGGGAAAAAATTTGGTAACTTTGTTATTTATGGGATTATCCACGTGGATTTGAAATATATGTAAGGCAGTCATTGTACGATGTTACCTGAATTTTTTCAAAATTTTTCTATGTCCGGAACCATTGCAAAATGGCGGGCAACGTACTAGTGGTGGGGGAAAATGCTTTGCAACTTTGCTATATATGGGATTATCCACGTGGATTTGAAATATATGTAAGACAGTCATTGTACAATGTTACCTGAATTTTTTCAAAATTTTTCTATGTCCGGAACATTTCCAAAATGGCGTCATTGTACTATAAGCGGGGGAAAAAATTTCGTACCTTTGTTATTTATGGGATTATCCACGTGGATTTGAAATATATGTAAGGCAGTCATTGTACGATGTTACCTGAATTTTTTTAAAATTTTTCTATGTCCGGAACATTTCCAAAATGGCGTCATTGTACTATAAGCGGGGGAAAAAATTTCGTAACTTTGTTATTTATGGGATTATCCACGTGGATTTGAAATATATGTAAGGCAGTCATTGTACGATGTTACCTGAATTTTTTCAAAATTTTTCTATGTCCGGAACCATTCCAAAATGGCGGGCAACGTACTAGTGGTGGGGGAAAATGCTTTGTAACTTTGCTATTTATGGGATTATCCGCGTGGATTTGAAATATATGTAAGACAGTCAATGTACGATCTTACCTGAATTTTTTCGAAATTTTCCTATGTCCGGAACATTTCCAAAATGGCGTCATTGTACTATAGGTGGGGAAAAAATTTCGTAACTTTGCTATTTATGGGATTATCCACGTGGATTGAAATATATGTAAGACAGTCAATTGTACGATGTTACCTGAATTTTTTCAAATTTTTCTATGTCCGGAACCATTCCAAAATGGCGGGCACTGTACTAGTAGGTGGGGAAAAATGCTTGTAACTTTGCTATTTATGGGATTATCCACGTGGATTTGAAATATATGTAAGACAGTCATGTACGATGTTACCTGAATTTTTTCAAAATTTTTCCTATGTCCGGAACATTACCAAAATGGCGTCATTGTACTATTAGCGGGGGGAAAAAATTTCGTAACTTTGTTATTTATGGGATTATCCACGTGGATTTGAAATATATGTAAGGCAGTCATGTACGATGTTACCTGAATTTTTTCAAAATTTTTCTATGTCCGGAACCATTCCAAAATGGCGTCATTGTACTATAGCGGGGGAAAAATTTGGTAACTTTGCTTATTTATGGGATTATCCACGTGGATTTGAAATATATGTAAGACAGTCATTGTACGATGTTACCTGAATTTTTTCAAAATTTTTCTATGTCCGGAACATTTCCAAAATGGCGTCATTGTACTATAAGCGGGGGAAAAAATTTCGTAACTTTGTTATTTATGGGATTATCCACGTGGATTTGAAATATATGTAAGGCAGTCATTGTACGATGTTACCTGAATTTTTTCAAAATTTTTCTATGTCCGGAACCATTGCCAAAATGGCGGGCAACGTACTAGTGGTGGGGGAAAATGCTTTGTAACTTTGCTATTATGGGATTATCCACGTGGATTTGAAATATATGTAAGACAGTCATTGTACAATGTTACCTGAATTTTTTCAAAATTTTTCTATGTCCGGAACATTCCAAAATGGCGTCATTGTACTATAAGCGGGGGAAAAAATTTCGTAACTTTGTTATTTATGGGATTATCCACGTGGATTTGAAATATATGTAAGACAGTCATTGTACGATGTTACCTGAATTTTTTCAAAATTTTTCTATGTCCGGAACCATTCCAAAATGGCGTCATTGTACTATAAGCGGGGGAAAAAATTTCGTAACTTTGTTATTTATGGGATTATCCACGTGGATTTGAAATATATGTAAGGCAGTCATTGTACGATGTTACCTGAATTTTTCAAAATTTTTCTATGTCCGGAACCATTCCAAAATGGCGGGCAACGTACTAGTGGTGGGGGAAAATGCTTTGTAACTTTGCTATTATGGGATTATCCACGTGGATTTGAAATATATGTAAGACAGTCATTGTACAATGTTACCTGAATTTTTTCAAAATTTTCTATGTCCGGAACATTTCCAAAATGGCGTCATTGTACTATAAGCGGGGGAAAAAATTTCGTAACTTTGTTATTTATGGGATTATCCACGTGGATTTGAAATATATGTAAGGCAGTCATTGTACGATGTTACCTGAATTTTTTCGAAATTTTTCTATGTCCGGAACCATTCCAAAATGGCGGGCAACGTACTAGTGGTGGGGGAAAATGCTTTGTAACTTTGCTATTTATGGGATTATCCACGTGGATTTGAAATATATGTAAGACAGTCAATGTACGATGTTACCTGAATTTTTTCAAAATTTTCTATGTCCGGAACATTACCAAAATGGCGTCATTGTACTATAAGCGGGGGAAAAAATTTCGTAACTTTGTTATTTATGGGATTATCCACGTGGATTTGAAATATATGTAAGGCAGTCATTGTACGATGTTACCTGAATTTTTTCAAAATTTTTCTATGTCCGGAACCATTCCAAAATGGCGTCATTGTACTATAAGCGGGGGAAAAAATTTGGTAACTTTGCTATTTATGGGATTATCCACGTGGATTTGAAATATATGTAAGACAGTCATTGTACGATGTTACCTGAATTTTTTCAAAATTTTCTATGTCCGGAACATTGCAAAATGGCGGGCAACTGTACTAGTAGGTGGGGGAAAAATGCTTGGCAACTTTGCTATTTATGGGATTATCCACGTGGATTTGAAATATATGTAAGACAGTCAATGTACGATGTTACCTGAATTTTTTCAAAATTTTCCTATGTCCGGAACATTACCAAAATGGCGTCATTGTACTATTAGCGGGGGAAAAAATTTCGTAACTTTGTTATTTATGGGATTATCCACGTGGATTTGAAATATATGTAAGGCAGTCAATGTACGATGTTACCTGAATTTTTTCAAAATTTTCCTATGTCCGGAACATTACCAAAATGGCGTCATTGTACTATTAGCGGGGGAAAAAATTTCGTAACTTTGCTTATTTATGGGATTATCCACGTGGATTTGAAATATATGTAAGACAGTCAATGTACGATAGTTACCTGAATTTTTTCAAAATTTTTCTATGTCCGGAACATTTCCAAAATGGCGTCATTGTACTATAAGCGGGGGAAAAAATTTCGTAACTTTGTTATTTATGGGATTATCCACGTGGATTTGAAATATATGTAAGGCAGTCATTGTACGATGTTACCTGAATTTTTCAAATTTTTCTATGTCCGGAACCATTCCAAAATGGCGGGCAACGTACTAGTGGTGGGGGAAAATGCTTTGTAACTTTGCTATTTATGGGATTATCCACGTGGATTTGAAATATATGTAAGACAGTCAATTGTACGATGCTTACCTGAATTTTTTCAAAATTTTTCTATGTCCGGAACATTCCAAAATGGCGTCATTGTACTATAAGCGGGGGAAAAAATTTGGTAACTTTGTTATTTATGGGATTATCCACGTGGATTTGAAATATATGTAAGGACAGTCATTGTACGATGTTACCTGAATTTTTTCAAATTTTTCTATGTCCGGAACCATTCCAAAATGGCGTCATTGTACTATAGCGGGGGAAAAAATTGCTTGTAACTTTGCTATTATGGGATTATCCACGTGGATTTGAAATATATGTAAGACAGTCATTGTACGATGTTACCTGAATTTTTTCAAAATTTTTCTATGTCCGGAACCATTCCAAAATGGCGGGCAACGTACTAGTGGTGGGGGAAAATGCTTTGGCAACTTTGCTATATATGCGATTATCCACGTGGATTTGAAATATATGTAAGACAGTCATTGTATAATGTTACCTGAATTTTTTCAAAATTTTCCTATGTCCGGAACATTACCAAAATGGCGTCATTGTACTATAAGCGGGGGAAAAAATTTGGTAACTTTGTTATTTATCGGGATTATCCACGTGGATTTGAAATATATGTAAGGCAGTCATTGTACGATGTTACCTAAATTTTTTCAAAATTTTTCTATGTCCGGAACCATTGCAAAATGGCGGGCAACGTACTAGTGGTGGGGGAAAATGCTTTGGCAACTTTGCTATATATGGGATTATCCACGTGGATTTGAAATATATGTAAGACAGTCAATGTACGATGTTACCTGAATTTTTTAAAATTTTCTATGTCCGGAACCATTCCAAAATGGCGTCATTCGTACTATAAGCGGGGGGAAAAAATTTGGTAACTTGGCTATATATGCGATTATCCACGTGGATTTGAAATATATGTAAGACAGTCATTGTATATGTTACCTGAATTTTTTCAAAATTTTTCTATGTCCGGAACATTCCAAAATGGCGTCATTGTACTATAGCGGGGGAAAAAATTTGGTAACTTTGTTATTTATGGGATTATCCACGTGGATTTGAAATATATGTAAGACAGTAATTGTACGATCTTACCTGAATTTTTTCAAAATTTTTCTATGTCCGGAACATTCCAAAATGGCGTCATTGTACTATTAGCGGGGGAAAAAATTTGGTAACTTTGCTACTTATGGGATTATCCACGTGGATTTGAAATATATGTAAGGCAGTCATTGTACGATGTTACCTAAATTTTTTCAAAATTTTTCTATGTCCGGAACCATTCCAAAATGGCGGGCAACGTACTAGTGGTGGGGGAAAATGCTTGGCAACTTGGCTATATATGCGATTATCCACGTGGATTTGAAATATATGTAAGACAGTCATTGTACGATCTTACCTGAATTTTTTCAAAATTTTTCCTATGTCCGGAACATTCCAAAATGGCGTCATTGTACTATAGCGGTGGGGAAAAAATTTCGTAACTTTGCTATTTATGGGATTATCCACGTGGATTTGAAATATATGTAAGGCAGTCATTGTACGATGTTACCTGAATTTTTTCAAAATTTTTCTATGTCCGGAACCATTCCAAAATGGCGGGCAACTGTACTATAAGCTGGGGGAAAAAATTTGGCTAACTTTGCTATATATGGGATTATCCACGTGGATTGAAATATATGTAAGACAGTCAATTGTACGAATGTTACCTGAATTTTTTCAAATTTTTCTATGTCCGGAACCATTCCAAAATGGCGGGCAACGTACTAGTGGTGGGGGAAAATGCTTGAACTTTGGTATATATGGGATTATCCACGTGGATTTGAAATATATGTAAGACAGTCATTGTACGATGTTACCTGAATTTTTTCAAAATTTTTCTATGTCCGGAACATTCCAAAATGGCGTCATTGTACTATTAGCGGGGGAAAAAATTTGGTAACTTTGCTATTTATGGGATTATCCACGTGGATTGAAATATATGTAAGACAGTCATTGTACGATCTTACCTGAATTTTTTCAAAATTTTTCTATGTCCGGAACATTTCCAAAATGGCGTCATTGTACTATTAGCGGGGGAAAAAAATTTGGTAACTTTGCTTATTATGGGATTATCCACGTGGATTTGAAATATATGTAAGGCAGTCATTGTACGATGTTACCTGAATTTTTTCAAATTTTTCTATGTCCGGAACCATTTGCCAAAATGGCGGGCAACGTACTAGTGGTGGGGGAAAATGCTTTGCAACTTTGCTATATATGGGAATTATCCACGTGGATTTGAATATATGTAAGACAGTCATTGTACAATTTACCTGAATTTTTTCAAAATTTTTCTATGTCCGGAACATTTCCAAAATGGCGTCATTGTACTATAGCGGGGGAAAAAATTTCGTACTTTGTTATTTATGGGATTATCCACGTGGATTTGAAATATATGTAAGGCAGTCATGTACGATGTTACCTGAATTTTTTCAAATTTTTCTATGTCCGGAACCATTCCAAAATGGCGGGCAACGTACTAGTGGTGGGGGAAAATGCTTTGTAACTTTGCTATTTATGGGATTATCCACGTGGATTTGAAATATATGTAAGACAGTAATTGTACGATGTTACCTGAATTTTTTCAAAATTTTTCTATGTCCGGAACATTTCCAAAATGGCGTCATTGTACTATTAGCGGGGGAAAAAATTTGGTAACTTTGTTATTTATGGGATTATCCACGTGGATTTGAAATATATGTAAGGCAGTCATTGTACGATGTTACCTGAATTTTTTCAAAATTTTTCTATGTCCGGAACCATTCCAAAATGGCGGGCAATCGTACTAGTGGTGGGGGAAAATGCTTTGTAACTTTGCTACTTATGGGATTATCCACGTGGATTTGAAATATATGTAAGACAGTCAATGTACGATTTACCTGAATTTTTTTAAATTTTTCTATGTCCGGAACCATTCCAAAATGGCGGGCAACGTACTAGTGGTGGGGGAAAAATGCTTGGCAACTTGGCTATATATGGGATTATCCACGTGGATTTGAAATATATGTAAGACAGTCATTGTACTAATGTTACCTGAATTTTTTCAAAATTTTCCTATGTCCGGAACATTACCAAAATGGCGTCATTGTACTATTAGCGGGGGAAAAAATTTGGTAACTTTGTTATTTATGGATTATCCACGTGGATTTGAAATATATGTAAGGCAGTCATTGTACGATGTTACCTGAATTTTTTCAAATTTTTCTATGTCCGGAACCATTGCAAAATGGCGGGCAACGTACTAGTGGTGGGGGAAAATGCTTTGCAACTTTGCTATATATGGGATTATCCACGTGGATTTGAATATATGTAAGACAGTCATTGTACAATGTTACCTGAATTTTTTCAAAATTTTTCTATGTCCGGAACATTCCAAAATGGCGTCATTGTACTATAAGCGGGGGAAAAAATTTCGTAACTTTGTATTTATGGGATTATCCACGTGGATTTGAAATAATGTAAGGCAGTCATTGTACAATGTTACCTGAATTTTTTTCAAATTTTTCTATGTCCGGAACCATTCCAAAATGGCGGGCAACGTACTAGGGTGGGGGAAAATGCTTTGTAACTTTGCTATTTATGGGATTATCCACGTGGATTTGAAATATATGTAAGACAGTCAATGTACGATGTTACCTGAATTTTTTTAAAATTTTTCTATCTCCGGAACCATTCCAAAATGGCGTCATTGTACTATTAGCGGGGGAAACAATTTTGTAACTTTGCTAGTAATTGGATTATCCACGTGGATTTGAAATATATGTAAGACAGTCATTGTACGATGTTATCTGAATTTTTTCAAAATTTTTGTATGTCCGGAACATTTCCGAAAATGGGGTCGTTCTCATATGTGTGGGGGAAAAATTTTGTAACTTGCTAGTAATTGGATTATCCACGTGATTTGAAATATATGTAAGACAGTTCAATGTACGATGTTACCTGATTTTTTTTAAAATTTTTATAACTCAGTATTTATAGTACTTACCGTTCCTTCATATAACATTTCGTATCTGGATCATGTTCTGGGATGTACATCGCGTAAAAAATGTAGTATCCTTAAATTGCTTAAACATAAAAGTTGATTTAGAATGCAGAATATATAACTTAATATCTCTTTGTAAGGTTTTAAA
The DNA here is from genome assembly GCA_026168455.1 of Theocolax elegans. NCBI lineage: Eukaryota > Metazoa > Arthropoda > Insecta > Hymenoptera > Cerocephalidae > Theocolax > Theocolax elegans. Next base: position 223 of record JANSJX010000726.1, on the reverse strand, counting down.
CTGATGGACGGTCGCACGGACCGCTGTATGAAAAATTCCTGATTGATAATTAGGTTTTTCTAACCGACTATTTCTATTTGCCGTCTATCTTACTCTATATGCATTAGCCACATATCTTGAGAGATTATTAGCTTTTGCATTTGTCATATACAACAATTAAGTACTTGACACCTACTTTATTCGGTACTTATGTTTTTGCCACCTGTCGTAACCGACAATTAGG
>JANSJX010000725.1:0-18234 GCA_026168455.1 Theocolax elegans | reverse complement strand
TAATATTACAGGAACAGCTTGAAAACCAAACAAGCGGTAATAGTTCCTTTATATCAAACTCAAATTATGTCGAATTTGTCCTTGTTTTTTTATATCTATTTTAAGTGCGGCTTACTGGTAGAAGCTCGAGTACAATAATATACGGACTTGGACAGCTCGGCGTTATACATAGCTGGTCATCATCTTCAAGCTAGGCTTTCAAGAGCTAGAAGGATACCAGGTGCTAAAAGGATTTTTAAGGAGCTGCAAGGTTTTCAAAGGAATTAGAAAATTTTCGGTAATAGTGTTTGTATGTGCGCGCATGTCAATAACTAAAAGTCCGAGCTCTTTCCTCAGGTCTGGCTTAGCTACATTCCGAGTGAACGCTTCTTATCCTTATAAGCCACGGGACTTTGAAATGCTTTCTTATAACCCACAAATATACTCTGTAAGTGACATGCATTACAAACTGCCATGTCACACTAGATAAGGTGATAAATTTTACCTTAATATTTACAGTTTGACTTTGGCACGAGCCCACAGCTGTATCTGCATTTTTTTTACTCTTATTACTTTTCCGTTTTGCCGGTTGCTGAGATTGCACTAATGACTCCACATACTAATAAAACAATTGCAATAGTTAATCACGTTAGTTTCACGCATTCACGCGGACAAAACTATTTAATAGTCTACATCGTTTGCACTCTTCTTTCCTACGATTTCGGCAGGTTAATACGCTTGCGCACGTTAGTTATATTTTTAGCTCGGGTTATCTCTCGGTAGCCAAAATCGTAATTAACAGTCAATCAAATTTCTATTATGACTGGCATTTCGATATTTTCTCGCAGAGGTTATACATCACAAAATTAAATGAGACTGTTTGAATTAATGGTAATCATCATTTTTTACGAGATTTCAATTATATTTTCCAATAAAACTTTTTAATTAATCCGTGTATAATAAATTGCAGTATCAAATATTATATTATATTACATATATATTCGAATTAATTGGGATGAGATATTTTCTAACGATGAATTAGAATCGAACAGTGAAAGGGTATTGTTACTAAATATTAGTAATCCCTTAACTTTACCGTATAATCAAAATTGCCGCTTTCCATGAGCATTCGCTATTCGGCATTGCAACTGCAGCGGATAACATTGACTCGGAATCAGCTCCCAATCTATGAATAAAATTAATTGAGAGCTATTTCATCGGTTTAAGCAAAATGCTAGTTTGACCCATTCATTTGTGTACATTGGCAACTTCCAATCAATCGTTACGATGGGCACGGTTTGTACTATTTAAATTTTCGTTTAAAATTGCATGCGACATATGATGGAACTTCTTATACAAACCAAAATGTATTAAATTTTAGAATACGTAATTAAGTACTGAATTCGCAATCTACATGTTTATAGGAACTAATTATCAACGGATCAAACAACCGCGTTTGGGTTATTAGTTATTAGTAACGTTTCAGGTAGTATAGCATATAATATTAAATGTCCTTTTTTATATTTTTTTAAATTTTTATATTTTTTAAATAGATAATAGATGTGAGGCTTCTTTACGTAATTAAAAACGAGTAATAGTTACATAATAAATATATAAAAATTGACAACAAACGTACGTAAACACGTAATTAAGTAAATTTTACATTCGAAAAACGTGGGTTAATTAAATTTGCAAATTTAAAAGTTCGAAAATTAGGAAAATCACATAAATTAATTATCGTTTAAAGAGCTTTTTAGTCTTTTCCGAAAGGAGGTAAAGTGCATAAGTAATATTCCGCTTTTTCCTAGTCCTCCCTTCTCTTCTTTCTCTTACAAATATCCGTTTCTCTCTCCTAGACTATTTTCCTCTTCTTTCCCAGCTCGTTAAACTAAAATTAAGAAATCGATCCTGGTGGATCTTCGGCTTTCCCCTAACAAACTTGTATAATTCATATCTGCGTCCCTTCTAACGAAGCTCTACAATTTATGAGCATTCTCATAAGAGAACTCGACATTAAAAGCACCGGGGTATGATAATTGTCGTGCGAAAAAAAGCTGCAATTTAAATAGCCGGACTAGTACGCGTAAGCTTTACTTATATGTAATCCCAAGAGAATTGAATTCATACTTTTGCACAATCGTTATAGAATGGAAGTACGAAATTAAAAAATTAAAAAAGTCGATTTTCAAGAGAGTTAAAAAACGATCAATCATCGCGATTGAATGAACCCTTGACTCTAGGGACGGATAGGCTCGTGTAGATTTTCTTTCACGACAATTAATTCGTTTCACGTGATGGCAAAACATAATACGAGAAAGAGAGGCAAAAAGATAGATTAATTACTTATACCAACGGATCATCTTATTTGGCTTTTAAATTCAACTTTTTTCTAGTGGTATATGATTGAATTCCCCTATTACCGAGAATTCACTGTTATAAAATCTCATTGTTTATCATTCATTACGTAAAAGTAACGAGCAATTACGACTCGTTGGATTGTAAAAATAAATGATTATTGAATAAACTAATTGACGTACATGTATGAATTCTTTAAAATATGGTGGTTGTGCTACTAATTACAATTTATATACAAAGTTCAATTTGTAGGTAGAATTTTTTTTTAGATAAACAAATAAATAAATTTAACTTTTTTTCGTAACAAGAAATTATATATTAAATAAGATAAGTCAACAGTATTTACAATTGACGCGAAGTAAATAGAGAATTGATGCAGTATATTTGAAATCAATAAAACAAGATAAAAACTCTTTAAAATCCATAACGGAAAATAATCTATCTATATGTTCAAGAGTCTATCCAAGCTAATTAATAGCTGCGTTGAAAGGCACGCACATCGGGTTGACGTGAAATGAAGCGATAACGAGTGAAGGGAAAGACCGGGTATATAGACGACCCCTCGCTCGATCCCCGTCGAAACTTTTCCGCGTCTTTCAGCCGCCTCATAGTCGTCTGTTCTTGGTTTAAGAAAACTGCGTTGGAGAGGCAAACAATCGCTTTTCTCCTCCTTCTCATTCTCCTTCTTCTTCTCCTTCTCCTTCTCTTTCTCTACCTCCTCCTTCTGGTTCTTGGATCTCACAGGCGCGCACGTGCTTTTGAATTTAGCGAGGCAAACTAGCGAAAGCGCCCTAGCTGCTCGCGAGTGCTCACGAAATTGACAAATTTGCGGGCCTCCCGCCACCAACAGCAGACTGAGCTAACGGTGCGTTCTGCTGAAGACGCTTGACTTTATAAAGACCGTAAGAGACGCAAAAATACCTTACGGTTTTCTAAATCAATCTTCATTGTTGATATTATTATTTCACATTGAATAATATAATTATTGATCGGTTCAATGAATTCTACATATTATTTTTATCTTTATCAATAGAATTATAATATTTATATTGTATGTTATATCATTTGGCATTTGCGCAAGTTCTAAGTAAAGAATTTGAGGCATTAAATTAATGTGTGTATATGTGTGTGCGTGTGTGTGTGTGTGTGTGCGAGTGCGCGAAACGCAGTTTTACGTAAATGCTTTAACAATCAATTCTTTTAAATAACAGAAACACTTATATTTATTCTAGTTTCTACAATTATAATAGCAATTTAAATTTTTGGAAGTTTACGTAATTAGTTTACTAATTACGAATGTGAATAGACAGATAAGATACGAAAAGTTAATTAACTGTTACGCACGTTTGTGATCAGTATTACACTACCTCAAGAATGAAAAAATTGAGTAATAAAATGGAATGAATAAAAACGGAGAATAGGTATAGGCAGTCAAAGGGCAAAGACAGAGGAGTAAAGCTGCGGGTAGGTATTCGTATATGTGTATATACATATACTATGATGGTGGGCCAAAATCGCTCGTCAAGGGAATTGCGGAAGGAATTGCCGAGTAGTTCGATTCTCGTTCCCCTACGTCGCTCTCAGGTCCTTCCTTCCTCCCTTTCCCGATCTCGACTTTCATCCTCTGGTATTCTCGCGCGATAAGCGTGTGCCATGCCCGTTGAATTTCAAATACACGCACGCTTTCGTATTCCCTTTTTTTTCACCGTAACGTCCCATAGGAGTGTATGAAGAGTGCGGCCGATCCCGTTGTTTGGGATTTATTTACCTCATTTTCCACGCGCCTTCGATTTTCCAGATTAATGGTATTTCTTTTTACTTTTTACTTTTTTTTTAACCTTTTTCTTCTTTTCCTTCTTCTTCTTCTCCTTCTTCTCCTCGTCGGGTTTTCCTTTTCCGGATAGTTAGCACAAAATGTTCTAATAAAGCAAAAAGTTTCGACAGACCGAATGTTCGGACAGAAGTTATATGGTCTCTTTTATTTACGATCCTCGATTCGTTACTGTTGACAGTCTCCTTTTTCAATAAGGGGATTGGCTGTTTTTAACTATAGTAAACATTGCGAATACTCGCAAATAAGTATGTTTATCTTGCAATATCAATATTTTGTGAATTGTATTCTAATAAACGACAATTATTGAAGTAGCTTTTGATCAGGTACACTCCCAAACGGGTTTTGAAGAAATGTTACATATAAATTTAAATTAAAAAACAGAAAAATAGAATTCAAGAATATTTAAAATAAAACCGATTTTTCGAAAAAGTTCTTTTGTATTTTGTATTAAAAAAAACAATAAAAAAGTAGTTACTTATCTGATTTAAATAAATACATTTTTATTCAACTACTTGCAATTTTTTATAAACCGTCAATATTTAATTTAATACTACGGAAAAAATACATATTGGAAAATAGAGAATGAATAAGGCGATGATATAAACCTTATCTTGTAATCTCACGTACATATAAAAAGCTTCTACAGAAATCTCACAACAGAAAAGTTTCTTTTCGCGTGTAAAGATGATATAAAAAATGACACCTCCGAAGACTAGACTCAAACTCTCGAGTTTCTTGTAAAACATAATCCGTGAGCAATTCAAACTCGGTGCGCGAGGGCGCGATAAACATTACCTCGAGAAAAACAGAGTACATCAAGAAAAAAGAATGAGAAAGTCAGAGCAAGAGAGGGAGAGAGAGAGAGAGAAAGAGAGGAAGATATAGCAAAATATATATAGGTATATATAATGGTCTTAGTAGGGAAGAATTTCGCTGGTATAAGCCCGACTCCCCGCATCCAAATACGTCGCTGCTCAGCTCGAAGTCTCTTTATCTTCGTCGCGGTCGACTGACGTTTGGAACGACTTTTCGACTTTCCCTGGCGGCAGCAACGACGCCACAGTGTTTCTCTATCCCACTTTCTCTTGCTTCCCTTTTCTCGGCGATACGCACAAAGATAAACATCCCACTCTATACGTGGATATATACGCACGTGCGCTTGTGCGCGTGTCTACTAAATATTTAGTAATTTGATCAACCTTTAATTTCTTACGAATTACTTGGTTTACCAGATAATTAATTTCGTAATGGAATTCTTTATAATTTATCTAATGGATTCTATTTTTGAAAAATATTACTTTCTATGTATTATTTACTGTTTTCTATTATAAAATAGTTTCTTTCGGGAATTCTTTTCCTTCACCTTTTTATCTGTCTCATTATGTCACCATTATTGATATTTCTTAAAGCACTAATTACAGGCATGGCTAAACTATTGAATTTCGTTATTCCATTACTGACATTTCTTAATGTCTTCTTAATCATATAAGAAGTTGTATTTTATACAATAGATAAAAATTAGTCAACCGATATTTCATATTGTACAGCAAACAGTTCGCGTAGGCTGCTTTCTTTTCTAAAATCTAAATAATAAATCTAAATATAATAATAAGATACTTTCAAAATTGAAATAAATTGACTACACGCATTTTTATATTTTAACATTACAGTAAACATAATGTCTGTATTGACTGTTAAATCATTGTATTATTCAACGTGTAATATCCAACTATTCTTATAATCAATATTGTAGTGTCGAAAACTCACCAACATGGAGAATTCCCGATGTTTTTAATATTATATATATTTGATATTATTTATAATTTTTTCTAATATTGTTACGTATAATAATACAGGAAAAAATGGCAGGTTATATAATAAATTAAATAGACTGATTTGAGCAGAAACTAATACATATTTATTGGCTCAAAAAGAAAAGAGGGAAAAAGCCAGTAAGGCATAAAAAACCCTCGAAAATTTAATACAAATAAAAGTATAATTAATTATTTAAATTTTTATAACTTAACAATTCAATTAAAGTGAAGGTGTGATCTGTGTCAAATATTTATATTTATATATATATATATATATATATATATATACATATATTTGTATATATATTAATAACCAATGCGCGTGACACTCGCGTGGTGGTGACTAACCACTAGTCAAGAGGAGGCTGAGCCTCACACTAACGATCGGATAAAATACCCGATCGACTAGATATATATGTATATATATCTCTAAGGCGCGTGTATAAATAATATACAATCGCGTTGGTGGTGACTAACCACTAGTCTTCATAACAGATCTCATACGTATGATGAGCAAAGAATTCGCACAATCAGACGAATTCTGTATATATATATACTCATAAATATATTCACATACACATATACACACACACCAATTATTCGCACTGTTAATTTTTTAATAATTAATCGCGATATTTGTTCACCGATTCACAACACTCGACGAAATAACAAGTACGCGAAAATATAATAATTCCAATTAACTATGCGCGGCGAAAGAGTAATATACTCGATAGTATTTCGAACTGACGAAATTGACTGCTTGAGAGTCGGACGAGAACTGACTATAGTTTTCACAAAATGCTTAGGCGAAAACCGACGCCTTGTTGACCAGCTGATTATTTGGGAAATTTTTAAGTAAACCCGTTATGACCAGTAGAATATTAAGAAATGGGAAAAACCTCTGGAAATTTTCTTATTTTGCGTCGTAAAGCGAGGTTCGAACTCGATCGTTACAAGTTTGCCCAAAAACCATAAAATCATAAAACAATTAACCGGACAGCGCGTTCAAAACGTGCGAGGTTCAAACGGGTTTCTAGCTTGTTTCTACGTTTCAAACCCTTCCAGATCTTTGTATAGCAGGTCAAAATAATTTGAATTATATTGAATAATATTATACATCAAATATATATATATTATTAACAGTGCGATTATTTCGTTAAGTCGATAATATTGTTAACGACTGAACATACTCCCCCCGTTGCGAGGGAAGCGAGCAAAGATGTGTGTGTATCCATAAGTGTAAATGTGTACGCATGTATAAATAGCATAATTATTATAGATCATTGTGTACATTGCAATTATATGACTTATGCTACATCGGGTAATAAACACAACTGAGTTATATTTCTTTTGAAAACGCCTTGAGCTGTTTTGATAGTAGCAACTCTGATTATTCCGTCACTTCCTGGATGAACATCTGAGACCAGTCCTAGCTGCCATCGCATACACGGTTGATTTTTATCAATGATAATGACAATCGAGCCTTTTTTAATTTCACCCTTGTTGTCTAACCATTTTTGACGTTTTTGGAGTTCGCCAAGATATTCCAAATGCCATCTTTTCCAAAAATCTTGACGAACTTTAGTGATGAATCGCCACACAAAAAGTCGATTTTCTGGAACAGAAAGATAATTATCTTCGGGCAGCATAGTAAGTGGGCGTCCAACTAAAAGGTGCGCGGGAGTTAGCGCGAGCGGATCATTTGGATCGCTAGAAATTGAACATAAAGGCCTTGAATTTAAAATAGCTTCGATTTCAATAGCTAAGGTATTAATTTCTTCGAAAGTAAGAAGCTGATTGCCTATGACACGTCTAAATGATGTTTAAATGACTTGACAGCTGCTTCCCAAATACCGCCGAAATGGGGAGATAAAGGAGGATTAAAATGCCAAGAAATATTCTTACGTATCGCGTAATTGTCTACATTCTCTCGAAATTGCTCTGAATGAAATAATGAATATAATTCGCGAAGCTGATTGTTTGCTCCGATGAAATTAGTCCCGTTATCTGAATATACGTGTGTCGGAATCGCTCGGCGACCGATAAATCTTCTAAACGCCCCTAAAAATCCTTCTGTTGTTAAGTCACTAACGATTTCTATGTGTACTGCCTTTGTAGCCATACAAATAAAAACACAACCGTAAGCCTTAATTCTATTTCGATTACGATGTTTCTTTTCCTTAATAAAAAGTGGACCGAAAAAATCTATACCAGTATGTACAAAGGCGGCCGTTTCTTCAACTCGCGATTTCGGTAAATCTCCCATTTTGCTTTGTAATGGGGTGGGCCTATGTCGAATACAAGTTATGCAACGGCCGTATTATTTTTCTAACTTGATTTTTTCCGTTAAGTAACCAAAAACGGTGTCGAATCGTGCATAAAGTACTTTGAATCCCGGCGTGATAACTATTGCGATGAATTTCGGTAATTATGAGGTCAGTTACATAGTGATATGATGGCAAAAGTATTGGATATTTTTGATTATCGGATATTGTTGCGTTATGTAATCTACCGCCGACACGAAGCAATCCGTATTCATCAAGAAAAGGATTAAAAGATGTGAGTCTGGTGTCTTTTCCGTTTTCGTTTTTTGAAATTCGTTCGATTTCTTCATAATATTGTTCCCGCTGAATTATTTTAGAATTTTTCTTTCAGTTTCGAGTTTCTCTTGTATATTAATATTTTTAGTTTTATAAGTATTTGATCGACGTAATCGTAGACAAAATGCGATAGTATTAATTAAGGTTGAATATGAAGAAAAACGCTGGAATATATCACACGGGACCGGTTTAAAAGTAAACACACATTTTTTCGCAAACCCGGCAATTCCGAGAGAACAGACTCCACACTTATGGGCCAAGTATTTTCAGGCTGTTTTAACCAAGTTGGACCTATAAACCAAGTCGGATTTTTCAAAAAATCTGCGGGTGATTGTCCTCGTGACAAATAATCAGCGGGATTGTCGCTAGTTCGTACATGTCGCCATTCGACCCGATCACCGAGAGTTTGTATTTCAGATACCCGATTTGCTTCAAATACCTTTAAAACTTGAGGTGATTTTTTTAGCCATTGAAGAACAATAGTCGAATCTGACCAGAATATGATTCGATGGATAGGCCAGTGAAAGGCTGAACGAGCTTCCTTAAAAAGTCGAACCAATGTTAGCGCACCACATAGTTCCATTCGAGGAATTGTCATCGGTTTTAGAGGTGCAACTCGAGATTTTGCGCATGAAAGTTGAATTAAAGTAGAACCGTTAGATTCGCTTGATCGTACGTATAAACATGCGCCGAAACCGACTTGACTCGCGTCACAAAAACCATGTATTTCGATATTATTTGAATTTTTTAGTGACAAATAACGAGGTATAGACACGTTTTTCAAGAGATTTAGTTGACTTGCAAATGCAACCCATTTTGAATGTAATTTTTGTGGTACCGATTCATCCCAGTTAATATTTTCCTTCCAGCAATCTTGCATTATAATTTTTGCGGTTAAAACGACGGGTCCGAGCAAACCTAATGGATCGAAGATTTTAGCTATTTCTGATAATATTTTACGTTTTGTTACTTTAGTTGTTAAGTCTAATGAATTAACAGTGTATGAAAAATCATCATGTTGAGAATTCCAGACAACGCCGAGAGTTTTTAAAATAGTATCTTTCTGAACTGCGTGATCTAAATCAAAAATTTTTTGTTCAATATTATCGAGACCGTGGTGATGATTAGATGCCCATTGACGAATATCAAACCCGCCGCGTTTAATAGTTCTATTATTTCGTCCCGGATTTTTAAGATTTCTTTGAGAGAATCGGCACCCGTTAACAAATCATCGACATATAGATCGCGTTTTAAAATCAAGCAAGCGCGCGGAAATTCTGAACTTTCGTCATCTGCGAGTTGTTGCACCGTTCTAATAGCAAGGTAGGGAGCAGAAGAAACTCCGAAAGTTACTGTATTTAACTCGTATACGGCAAGTTCATTTTCATTATACCAAAAAATTCGCTGATATTTACGATCATCTGGATGTATAAGAATCTGTCTATACATTTTTGCAATATCAGCTGTTAGAACGTAAACGTGAGTACGAAATCTCAATAGATGTTCGAAAAGCTTGTCCTGAATAGTGGGACCAACCATAAGAGTATTATTGAGAGAAAAACCTTTGTTTGATTTTGCCGAGGCATCAAATACCACACGAACCTTCGTGGTATTACTAGATTCCTTTACGACCGCGTGGTGAGGCAAATAGTAACCTTCCGTTTCATTTTGACAAATTAAAGCCATGTGACCTAGATCTATATATTCTTGCATCACTTTACTATATTCAATCTTCAATTTAGGGTTAGAATTTAATTTTCTTTCTAAAGTTCGAAAACGACGAAGCGCTTGAGATCTAGAGTCGCCAAAGTCGGGTGGACCATAACGAAAAGGTAAACGCACGATATATCGACCGTTTTCATTGCGCGTCGTATTCTCCGTGTAATGAGTCTCGCATGATATTGCTTCCGTCAATTTAGATGATTCATTTGTCGCGTCTTCGATTATCCAAAATTTTGTGATTTGTTTGGTCAATTCGGTTAAATTGCACGAAACTACGCCCTTTTCTTGGTTACCATCAGTTCCCCCGACAATTACCCATCCGAGCTGTGTTTTTTGTAAATATAGATCACAATTATTTTCTGATAAATTGATTTGACCTACTGAAAGTAAAGATAATGTAGCACCTGAACCAATTAAAATGTCTACCGGCCGCGGGACGTGAAATTGTGGATCAGCTAATTGTAAATTTGTTGGTATTTTAACTAATTCGCGCGGAAAAGGTTCATTAGGTATATAATCCGTGATACTAGGAATAGTTAAAAAAGTTAAAGTCTTATGAAATTTACTAGTTCGTGAGTAAAAACAAATATTAATACAGCTTTTAGAAATAGTATGCATTTCGTTTATTGCACCGATAGGTATAGAGCAGGATTGCAATGGTAACCTTAATTTTCGCGCAAAACTCTCGGTAACAAAGTGTGCAGTTGAACACGTATCAAGTAGTGCTCTAGCTTCTATAAGTTTACCGTCGGCATCTCGAATACGTACAATTGCGCTCATTATTAATTGTGATCGAGGTGTTCGGTTAACGGTTTTAAATGTATCAACGGCTAGTCAATCTATAGATTTTTTATTGGTATTTTTTAGAGTATTATTTTCGGATGTATTACGTGTTATTTCGGGCTTTGAATTTAAATGTAACATTACGTTATGAAAACGATTACAACGTTTGCAACGTGCAAATTTACATATACCGGAATGACTACGGAGACAATTTCTACAAAGATGATTTGTTTTTACTACGTCCCACCTTTGTTGTACCGATAATTTCTCAAATTTTGGGCATTTGTACAAGCGTGATCGTTTTTGCAGTGAGCGCAAGGGTTAAGTCGACTAACAACGAATGCGCGGGCGCCCGACTCATTTTTCCACGTCTTAGACGAGTGCGACTCTAGCTCCACGCGTCGTTTTCCGCGAGTGATTTTTGATTCGCGCTTAATGTCTTGAGTTGATGTCGAAAGTCTAAATGAAGCCTCACTAATAAAATTATAAAATTGTTCAAATTTGGGAACGAGATCTAAACTAAGCGAATCCTGCCATTTTTGACGAATGTCGTTCGGGAGTTTTTTCTCTAATACACGAATTATAAATCCTTCATCAAGTACAACTTGTAACGATTCTAACATACTCATATGCTGCCGTGCTTCATCTATTAAATTCGAAAGACCTAACGTGGTTGCTGTAGTAAGCGCAGAAATGTCTAAAATAGCGTCATAATGTTTTTCGATGAGAATACGTTTTTTCTCATAAGTATCAGTGAGTAGTTTCCAAGCGTTTTTGTAATTGTCCGCACTTGCATCGAAATGTGCAAGTTTATTCAAAACTGGTCCGTGTAACGTATTTTTCAAATACAAAAATTTAATCAGGTTATCTATGTCAGAACGCGAATCAATCATGCTCAAGAACGTATTTTTGTATGAAAGCCATTTATTATGGTCGCCATTAAATTTCGGAAGCTCCGCTATCGGTAATTTTAAAGTTTGTTGTTTATCAAGAAAAGTTGAATTTTCGGACGCACCGGGAGCAATGTTGGCCGAAGACGTCCCCGCGCATTGCATTGTCTCAATAATACCCGCGAGATTATAAAATTTTCTCTTGAATTTCAGGGAATTGACCTAGTCCCTCATTAGTTCCATCTAAAATCGCGAGTTCATCGTGCATATCTTCGTACGCGTTAAATAATTCTGTAAGGCGGTTCAAACGTATTTTAGCAACGTGTTTTTCGAGTTTATTTTCCGAAATCGCGGCATTTAACATTGTAATTTGAGTTTTAAGTGTAATGCGCTTTTGAGTGATCACTGCTATACGCGGGGCCATTGTTAATTAATTTAATATAGTTATTGATTATATAAGTACAATAAAATTAATTCACTATGTTGTTAATAGTTAAAACAATTTTTTATTGATAAAAATGTAATTACACCTTTAAAAATCGCGAGGAAACCACTCACTGAACAAAATAAAATACTATGCGAAACTACACTTAAATATATTTAATATGTTTTAAAGCGATGTTTAAATTATATGCAACGGAAGCGCGACACAATCATTAAATATTAAGATACCAATTATAAAATAACTATTCAAAATTTATATGTATGTATGATAAAAATGGGATATGCGAATTAAATAGTTAAAAATAAAAATAATGAAAAAGAAAGAACAAATTGTTTCTAAAACACTTATCTTTTGTTGTTATAATGCGGCGATGCAGCGACAGCAGCCAAGATGTCAGCGTCTCCAGGTGAAAGTGACGGATAATTCGAATATGGCTCCAATATTAAAGAGCTGAGCTATATTAGTTTTTAATTATTTTTTATTAAACACACACTTCACTTCACTATTTTTCAATATCGTAATAAATAAGATCACACCTCACAGGAGGCACCAAAAAATGTATTGTCGAAAACTCACCAACATGGAGAATTCCCGATGTTTTTAATATTATATATATTTGATATTATTTATAATTTTTTCTAATATTGTTACGTATAATAATACAGGAAAAAATGGCAGGTTATATAATAAATTAAATAGACTGATTTGAGCAGAAACTAATACATATTTATTGGCTCAAAAAGAAAAGAGGGAAAAAGCCAGTAAGGCATAAAAAACCCTCGAAAATTTAATACAAATAAAAGTATAATTAATTATTTAAATTTTTATAACTTAACAATTCAATTAAAGTGAAGGTGTGATCTGTGTCAAATATTTATATTTATATATATATATATATATATATATATACATATATTTGTATATATATTAATAACCAATGCGCGTGACACTCGCGTGGTGGTGACTAACCACTAGTCAAGAGGAGGCTGAGCCTCACACTAACGATCGGATAAAATACCCGATCGACTAGATATATATGTATATATATCTCTAAGGCGCGTGTATAAATAATATACAATCGCGTTGGTGGTGACTAACCACTAGTCTTCATAACAGATCTCATACGTATGATGAGCAAAGAATTCGCACAATCAGACGAATTCTGTATATATATATACTCATAAATATATTCACATACACATATACACACACACCAATTATTCGCACTGTTAATTTTTTAATAATTAATCGCGATATTTGTTCACCGATTCACAACACTCGACGAAATAACAAGTACGCGAAAAATATAATAATTCCAATTAACTATGCGCGGCGAAAGAGTAATATACTCGATAGTATTTCGAACTGACGAAATTGACTGCTTGAGAGTCGGACGAGAACTGACTATAGTTTTCACAAAATGCTTAGGCGAAAACCGACGCCTTGTTGACCAGCTGATTATTTGGGAAATTTTTAAGTAAACCCGTTATGACCAGTAGAATATTAAGAAATGGGAAAAAACCTCTGGAAATTTTCTTATTTTGCGTCGTAAAGCGAGGTTCGAACTCGATCGTTACAAGTTTGCCCAAAAACCATAAAATCATAAAACAATTAACCGGACAGCGCGTTCAAAACGTGCGAGGTTCAAACGGGTTTCTAGCTTGTTTCTACGTTTCAAACCCTTCCAGATCTTTGTATAGCAGGTCAAAATAATTTGAATTATATTGAATAATATTATACATCAAATATATATATATTATTAACAGTGCGATTATTTCGTTAAGTCGATAATATTGTTAACGACTGAACAAATATTTTACCTCGTGTACACTGGGTTTCATATTTGAATTCGATCTTTTGTTGGTCTGATCTACAATTATGTATTTGTTATTTAAAAAATACATTATTTATTAATATTTAATAACATTTCTGTTTTTTAATATAATTTTTAATATTCACTTTATCATGTTATACAGCAATTTTTCTATTACAGTAGAGAGGCATTTTCATGTTACTGCACATGGTAAATGTGCGTGCGGCGAGCTAGGTTGCTATACAATAAAAAGTAACGCGAGGCGGGATAGTCTGAGAAAAGTTTTCAACGATTATACTTTAACGGCTGAATAACTTTATACAAGTGAGCAAATGAATATTTCAAAAATATAATGTTTTAGTTTCAGAATTTAGAATTTGAATGAGAAAGGGCTAGGTAATCGTTTTACGTTCCAAAAGTACTGCAATATATTTCTAAGATAATATAAATAAGTTTAAAATAATTTAAACATTTTCTAGTGAGCGTTGGAAATATTAGTAAATTAAATTATTATTTAAATAAACATTTTTTTTATCAGTAAAGAAATAATAATCATGTTTAATGCGACATTTTACACGACTATACAACTGAAAATAATATGTTGTAAATTTTATGATCAATACATTTATTTATTTATTTTTTTTAATTCAATGACATTATTTTATGACATTATATATAAACCTTACGAGTTACTATTAAGTACTTTATAGCGTTATTAATTTGTATAGAGTTTTTGCGTATTACGTTTTCATTATTAACAACGTTGAGTTAAGGTCTTTATTATTAATGTCACTGTATTATTAGCGTTCTATATAAGATCTCCAACATTATTGGTGTTCATCTATTATTGTTTTCTTTGATAACTTATATTTGTGGGATTCCTTTATCAAGCAAGTAAAATGTTGGCGTCACTTTTTATATCAGCAATTAATGATTGTAATTAAATTTTAAATGGTATATTAATAAATTACATAACGAAAGACAATGATTACTATTTATTTAAACAACAAATTCCTTTTCGATTTAATCAATTTTTTATACGCTATTATGAGATCAAGCTATACGCATTTACGCTAATACGTAAGAACACTGATATATGTAGTTCATGTAGACGGGACATCAAAAAAGAGAAGAAAGAAGGGGGAGAAGAACGAACAAAAACGAGAATAAAGCGTGTGGATGTTTTTGCGGTAACTAAGCTTTCTTGTGCGCGCCATTCTGTAAGGAGGCTCGTCGTGGGTTTTCTTGCGTGAAACCACACTGAGATTCGCCTTGCCTCTCTTTATATATACTAGCTCAAAGAGTAAGAAGCAAGTATAATTATTGTAGTACAAACGAAGTTTCAACCTTGTTCGTCTATTCGTTTACGTATATAAGTGGCTCGTGCTTAAACGAAACCGATGACGTGGCTAAAAGGAAAATCAAAGATTCGTTGAACGTAGGGGAAACTGCTTTTCTTACAAAAAAAACGATGGGAGAAGTGGCTTACGATCGTAGCGATGAGCTGAAAAAAGTTAAAGTTAGGGGGGAATCGAATGAGAATTGATAGACTCGGTTCATCCAGGACCGAGTTTATATACTTATATACTAAGAAATCCTATATTTTCAAGTTATCGGAAATTAAAGAATAAGAAACTTTAGTATTCGTAAACAAGATTAGCTAAGCTTTGTAAAGTAATTTGACAGACATAAATATACAGTATCGTTTATTTTCAAAATCATTTTTAACGACTGTCAAGTAGCACGTTTCTTTATAAGAAATGCACGTACTTCGGTTAAGAGTTAGTTTAAGAATATCAATATTATTTATTGTTGGTAGATAGATATTTGTAATGAAATTTATGTAATTTTAAAGTAACTTTTAAACTCATTGTTTGATAAGTTTTTAATTTACAGTAGAATAATTGTATATATTTCAGCAACATACGTAAAAGTCCAAGTTCGTACGATGAACATGATGGGTTAAACTGTTAGGAGACTATAAACTCGAACTAAAAGTCTGCAGTAATGGGCTTAGTGCCAAAGGTCAAGTTGCATCTGTCTGTTCACTTGATGAATAGTTTAAGTCGAAATATTGTACTTCTCGTTTGAAATATTGAACTAAATAATGCAATTGCTTTGCACTCGATTGAACTATCTGTGATGGTTCGGTCTATTGACAATAAATTGATTGACAATTATACAGCAATTCTTGTTTTCAAAATTAATAAATTGTCATACCTACAGTTCAATTCTTTGTTAACGAATTTTTCAT
Source organism: Theocolax elegans (assembly GCA_026168455.1). Lineage (NCBI taxonomy): Eukaryota > Metazoa > Arthropoda > Insecta > Hymenoptera > Cerocephalidae > Theocolax > Theocolax elegans. The sequence goes on along the minus strand of JANSJX010000725.1, from coordinate 1,745 downwards.
AAGAAAGAGATTTGCATTTTATTAATACACAAATTTTTCAGGTTTTGGCATTAATCGCGAACAAATTTTATGTAAAATATACATGATTGTCAGATAGATGGAAGGAAAACTTACATATTTCATGATATTATAATATAAAATTTATAAAGTTATTTAATAATTCGAATGAACCCAAAAATGGAAATATTTGCCAAAAGAATAAAAAGTTCGGTTCTCCAAATGTAATTGCTACGAGGTATTTAAACTTTACGAACCCCCTACGAGAAAGATCTCATTAGCAACAACATCAACAAGACAGGTAGGCTTTGAGAACGAATCAATAACGAGGAAAAATCGATAAGATTAGCTTGGTCGGACAACTTTCATCTCAGGAGACTGAGTGGGAACATTAGAAGTAAGGAAACTGACGGGACGTTGTCACTATTTTATGACAGTCGGTCATGTTTTACAAACGATACTCTTATTTTAAGTGATGTTAAAAGTTATAACAAGTATTAACCAATAATATATGAAAAAATGTAACATTTTAAATACTTTATAATTAATTGTTTCTGCATAATTTTAATTGAAAGTGATTCTACGTATTTTTATTATTTAAACAATACTTCATTTTTGGTATCCTTATTGGTACTATGATATATCCAAAAATTTCATTGTTGAGAGGATATTCAACTTGTTATGTATAATCTTAAGTCATTTATCGAGTCAGGAATACCATTTTTACAAAAATAAATAATTATATAAAATTACATACTTAATAGATAAGGACATAATATGTGATTGTGTAATCTGCGATTGGTTGCACTAGCTTATAAGATTAATTGTTTTAAAAATTTGAACAGCTCTGTACTGAGATTAAATAGATTAAATTTAAAACAAAGTTATTTCGTTAATATTAATGTACTAATCACGCTGAAACTTTGCTCAATCAAAAATTATGTCATAACAACGGGCAATATTCTCGTTGTTTTGTTCCAATTGTTATCTAAAGAATGAATAATTTTTTTCGTCGGTAGATGATTCGTGTCGTGACACAACAAGTTTATCATTCCCTTAATATAAAACCCAATTGTATGGATTTATTGTTTATTATTTTAGTTTCTATCTTACACAATCTATTTTAACAACAATTATGAAACTTATAGCAAAATTACTCATGTTTAGATAGCAATATAATTATTGATTTTAAGGGGATGTCGGATTCAGAAAGTGGTCGTTTATAATATTTTTTTAAAACACAAAAGAATAAAATTTTGAAAAAATCCTGAACGCCATGTCCTTAAGCATGTTTGAAACAGATACTCAAAATTTTCAGATTTTTAAATCTGTAATTTAATTCTGATTTTTTGCGTTGAAATTCGTGTCATTTTAGACCAATAACTACCGACCGAAAAGTGTATATTCAATTATTTATTAACAAATTTATTTTTTTCTTAAAAAATCAAATATCATGCCCTCATCTTTTTAACATCCCGTTAAATTTATGATCGAATAATTAAAACTAAGCAAAAACTTATTGAAAATATTTAATCGTGAACAAGAGACATACAGAAATTTTGTTACTAGAATTGAAATAATATTAGTTGTATAAACATATTTATAATAAAAGATATTCCAGAGTTTGTTAGTTTCTACTTTTTTATTCGTGTAAAATACCATCTTTTATTATAGGGGGTTCCATACTCAATTTTTGATGATTAATTAATAAAAAGTAGAACAGTATGTGAAAAAATAAGAGAAGGGGC
>JANSJX010000724.1:0-18236 GCA_026168455.1 Theocolax elegans | reverse complement strand
TTACACATAAAACGTATATGAATTCGATTAATCCGGCCGAGAATCGAAATGAGAAATATTGAAAAAATCGACGTTTTGCCGTTTGTATGTGTGATTTTACACATAAAAATGTATATGATTTCGATTAATACGGCGGGAGAAGGAAATGAGAAATACTGAAAAAATCGACGTTTTGGCCGTTTGTATGTGTGATTCTACACATAAAAATGTATTCGAATTTGATCAACCGGACCGGGAACGAAATCATAAATATGAAAAATCGAGGTTTTGGCCAGATATATGTGTGATTTTACAAATAAAAATGTATTTGAATTGGATTAATCCGGCCGGGGAACGAACTGAGAAATATTGAAATAATCGACGTTTTGGCCGTTTGTATGTGTGATTCTACACATAAAAATGTATTCGAATTTGATCAACCCGGACCGGGAACGAAATCATAAATATGAAAAATCGAGGTTTTGGCCAGATATATGTGTGATTTTACAAATAAAAATGTATTTGAATTGGATTAATCCGGCCGGGGAACGAACTGAGAAATATTGAAATAATCGACGTTTTGGCCGTTTGTATGTGTGATTCTACACATAAAAATGTATTCGAATTTGATCAACCCGGACCGGGAACGAAATCATAAATATGAAAAATCGAGGTTTTGGCCAGATATATGTGTGATTTTACAATAAAAATGTATTTGAATTGGATTAATCCGGCCGGGGAACGAACTGAGAATATTGAAATAATCGACGTTTTGGCCGTTTGTATGTGTGATTCTACACATAAAAATGTATTCGAATTTGATCAACCGGACCGGGAACGAAATCATAAATATGAAAAATCGAGGTTTTGGCCAGATATATGTGTGAATTACATAAAGAAAAATTATATTTTTAATAAATTACATAAAGTTGAAACTGTACAACAGAAAAAAATTACACTCAGTCCCTTATAACGATAAAGATATTTGATTGCAAATAGTGCAAATACATTGGAAATATTAGATACAGTCTATAATGAACCAATATATATTTATAGTATCAATATAATTACTATAATATATTTTATCCATTGAGAAGTGAAGAATTCAATAAAATATGAAATTAAATAATTTGTTGGTAAAATTTCACAAAATTGTTGACTCGACTTTTATCCCCACTCCTCCCCACATCCTAACATTTTTATTAACACACTTAGAGCAATATAAAAAATACTGGATGAATATATTCCTCAAATGATGAAAAAAGACATTCTTTAAATTTTCTGTACCATGAATAGTATTTGAAAAAAAAAAAAAAAAAAAATCTATACATACTTAAAAATTTGATTTTATTTTTTTCTCAAAAACTATTCATGGTACAGAAAATTTAAAGAATACCTTTTTGTAATCATTTGAAGCATAGATTCATCCAGTATTTTTTATATTGCTCTAAGGTGTTAATAAAAAAGTTATCATGTGGGGAGGAGTGAGGATAAAAGCCGAGTCAACAATTTTGTGTAATTTTACCAACGAAATTATTCAATTTAATATTGACTGCCTATCGAACATATTTCTATAGCGATGTAACGTCTAAGTGACGTTTGAATGTAATTATTTGTGCCTAGCTGTCACCAGCCACTAGCACGGGAAACCTTTAGTCGAAAAATGATTAAACTGTATAGATTCCTGTTCTATTCCCTAATGGGAAGAACAAGACGTTCACAAAACAAGAAAGAAGAGTATGGAGATGCTTCGCATCTCTCACACTACCCTCTAGTCTTGTTTGTGCCGGCCTTATTATTATTTTGAAGGTATAATACGGAACTCTATATAAGACCGTACTATCCTTATAAGGGAATTTAATCTATTCATACACAAACAAAAAAATAATATATATAATAAGAACAATTGGAATTTATTTTATTTAATTTTATTATGATTTACCTACTTTTTGGATTTGAGATGAAGAGGGAGAAAACAGAAAGATTAATACTGTTCTCCTCCGTTGATCTAAATGCTGCGCTGATTGATGTATAGCGGTTGCTGAACTTGGACTTGAACGTACTGAACTTGGACGTACTGAACTTGGACTTGAACGTACTGAACTTGAACTTGGACGTACTGAACTTGGACTTGGACGTACTGAACTTGAACTTGGACGTACTGAACTTGGACGTACTGAACTTGGACTTGAACGTACTGAACTTGAACTTGGACGTACTGAACTTGGACGTACTGAACTTGGACTTGAACGTACTGAACTTGGACGTACTGAACTTGGACGTACTGAACTTGGACTTGAACGTACTGAACTTGGACGTACTGAACTTGGACGTACTGAACTTGGACTTGGACGTACTGAACTTGAACTTGGACGTACTGAACTTGGACGTACTGAACTTGGACTTGAACGTACTGAACTTGGACGTACTGAACTTGAACTGGACGTACTGAACTTGGACTTGACGTACTGAACTTGGACGTACTGAACTTGGTGAACTGCTTGCTGAACTTCTGAACATGCACTGACGCTTGCTCGGTGTGCGGGTCTTTTTAAACCCCACGAATTGGGTGGTCTTCTCATCCCCTTCCACTGTTCTGGAAAAAGGTCCCGAAAATTTGCATTTCATTGGCGGCCGGAAAATGCATGGGTGGCCACTGACAATTGATTTGCTGGAGACATTAGGGGTGTCAGCAAAAGTGGGGGTGGTACGATGCTCTGACATCCATCATTGGCGCTGAGTTTTCTTGACGCCTCCCTTGAGTGGGCCCTAGGGATGCGTAGGTAGGGGTATCTTCCGTCTCCTTTTAAACTGATGCCTTCTCTTTCTCTCTCTTCCTCTCATTATCCAAATACATATAAACTTATTTCTAATTTGTTTATTTGACAAATAATATTTTATGTAATTTATATTAATTTTATCAATCAAATTAATTTCACAAACATATTTGTACTATAAAATCATGTATTTAATCTAGAAATTCCATATAACTAAATAATCAATTTAACATATTTAAATTAATTTGATTTACATCGATTTTCTATTTTTATACAGTGTAATTGAACGATTTTTATTGCTAAGAAAAATATTATAAACTATACGCTTTAAATTAACTACAAAAATATTACAAATCAGTTGTTTAAAAATAAAATATAAAAGTATTACAAGCTAAATATCTTATAACAAATATTATAGAATATTATATAAAAATATAGGTTATACTTTATGTAATAATATTGTCTAAATTTTAAATATAAAATTTAATAGTTTATTTACAAATTTTATACATTTTGTATTGAGTTTTATAGTGAATTAAAGGTGAATATGAAATGGATCAGCTAAAAAATAATCGCTTAATTTGTACGATGTATAAATCGCTAGATAAACAATTTATTTATTTAAATAAGAAGAATATATTTTTTTGATGAGTCTAGAAATTCCGAACGCACAAAAACTATATATTGCCTTGTTTGTCTTGACTCAGATGTTCGGTGCCAGAGAAAGTTTTATTACCGGGTTTTCCCAGTCGCATTAAGGGTTGTAAACTTCTTGCTCATGCTAGAATTTTTGGGCCTGAGTTTTTGCTTGTTCTAGAAATTTCCATCTCTTTCCTGATGTACATAATTTTTGATCCGGTTGAAATATTTAACTAATAATGTTTATTATAAAATATTACACTAAATATATATATATATATATATATATATATATATATATATATATATATCAATATTACAGTAATCAATTATTTATTCATTTCTAAATTAAAAAATTTTGTTGTCAATTAATTGATGATTATTTAAATTGAATACAAATTATGGTTATTGTTATTTATTTGAATTGATTGTACATGATTTTTGATACTGAATAAATTGTTGGTTCACTTTGAATTCTAGTTTGTTTATGTAAAATAACTACGTAAATAATTGTTACTATCATTTATTTAAATTATACAATTAAAATTAATTCTAATAGTAATTATAAAACTAATTTAATTAATTTTGCTATAACTTAGTTGATTAATCAATTCATAATGTTAATTATTTCAACAAAGTAGTTGTTCTTATAATTAGTATAATAATAATTATTCTAACTTTCTTTGAATGTTATAACAAAAGTAATCTAAAAAAAAAATATGTTTATCATAGTTAAGAAAATATAAAATCATTACTTTTGTTAAAGCATTTTATTTATTATCGTATACGATTTTTTGTTATTTTCAATTACTTTTAAACTCTTTTTGTTTATTTTTAAATTAAAGATTGTGGATTTCCAATATTTAAATTTATAATAAAATAATAATAATAATAATAGATGTAATATTTATTGCATCTTAGTGTTTAGATAAAAAATAAGAAGAAATAATCTTAAGTCTACATAAAAAAAATGCGCATGTGGAAACGTGCGTATACATGGCTATTACATGCATAGACACATATATGCATATACTCGCATGCGTATATCTTAACGGCATTTTCATAGGGACGCTAAGTATAGGAACTTTCCAAGTTTCTCGAAACATCCAGAGGGTTTATAACATTGTTTGTTCGAGAATGTTCTATTATCATTAGCAACTATAGACAACGCGTCGCATTTTTATAACACTTGGAGCCAAGCGGACCTCTGCCTATGTCTGGCGTTGCTTGGGTTTTATGATAGTTGCAGCTTGTCTATGCAGGTAACCAATGCTTGTATACACGGTCCCTTTTGCATCGTTTATTTATTTTAGATTTAAGAAAAAATGTTCGGACGTTACACCCCCACGCTTAAACGTTTGCTAGGTGAGTTCGGCGAAAACTAGCGAACGTGCCCTTAGGCATTAATAAACGCTAATCTAGCTTGTGGTATTGGTATCTCTGAAGCTGCTGCTGATGTTGATGGTTGTTTTTCTGGTGCAGGCATACATTCCATAGCAATTTCTGGATCGTTGACTTCTGTATGATTTTTGTGTTGGTATATAAGCAAATGGGTAATAGTTCCCCATACTGCTCCTAAAAGGTGTAGAGACCATCCAAATACTGTATGTAGAGTATAGCCTCTAATAATTATATCTATTATCATTTTAAAAATATGTATAATTGCAAATATTGCTATGATTCCTGCACTAACTGTTCCGAATGTTAAGAATTTCGTCCAAACTCGTTGCCATGTGGATTCCATAATTTTATTTATTGCGTTTTCATTGAGCAACTTATTGATGCTACCTTCTTTGTCATTAATTGGGTGACCATTCATTTCTCGGGCTATATCGTTCAATAAAGAGACACGTTCCACTGGGAACATTATACGTTCGCGAAGATCCTTCAAATCTTGTTCTGTATATATTCCACTGGTAGCAAGACCTGCTGGGTTTGTATACTTCCAGGTTAATTTAGTTACTGGTTTCAAAGTTACTGGTGGTAGAGCTTCTACTGGTCTTGGTAAGATTTTGTACCAAGCATCTCCCACAAAATAATGTGAAGGTAAAAGAGCATTACAGGCTATTGTAGTACCTTTGCTTTTTAAAATATGAGTTCTTGGAGTTAAAAAATACGTTTGATTTTTTAAGGATACTTGTAATTCTGCATGGCATTCTGTACCATGTTCAATCTTTACTTCAACAGGTATGCATTTAACTATGTGAACCACTTCACCTGCAACGACAGCCATATAGCCGGGTCCTTTCATAACATTATATGCGAATTCATCGGGTGCTTGAGTGGCTATACTAAGGGAATTTTTTAGAGTTTCGCGTTCTAGATTACATTTTTGTGAAATTACGTCGTGGTATAATTGTTTTAATTGGGTTTTTAAATGTTTTTCTACATAAATAAATTTAGAATTAACATAAGCAAAAATATCAAGGTTAGAAACTGAAGGTTTTTTATGTGTAGCAAAAGTTTCACCTCTGAATGTTTCGAATATAAGCAATTTGGGATGTTCAGTAATGATTAAAGTATATCCACAAACATTTTCAGTTGACTTAGCAGTTAACGCAAAAGTTATTCCTTGTGTGTCAAGTGAATATACAGTTTGGAGTTGTAGTCCCTGTTGATCTACCATTTTATTAGCATATCCTTCAAACAATGCGCTATATTGATTAAATTTACAGTTATCTTCAGGAATGGGACTCCAAAATGTATAACCACCTTTGATGTCTATACAATTGCCTTCCCCAAGGGAGCATATGGTACCCGATCTCAAATGAATTTGATTGGTACTTAATGTCACTTGCGCAGTATAATCAAAAAGAGAAATTTTTGCAACGCCTTGCACAACAACATTCTCCCAAGTTCCATAAGGATCGGAATACGCTTCACCATCGCACTTACCCTCAGAGTTTACTGAACCTGCGAAGGTTACTGAATAGGTAGCTGTGTTATTAGTTCTCAAACCATGTATAACATGGGAGTTTGTTAATCGAAAAGAACCTGTTTTATGAATATCTTCGCAAGTTCTTTGGCTTATTTCCTGTATATATTCATTCTCACCGTTTGATACTATAGATACGTGTGAGAACATACCGCATTTATATATAGTTCTACGAATTTCTATTTTACATTGAATAACGCGTGTGTCTAAATACTCATTAACTTGTAATAACTGTACATATTTTTTTGTTACATTAATTGATTCTTTCGGGATATCGCATTCCCCTACATTTAACAATGAAAGCGTAGTTATATTTAAATATCGGGAACCACAATCATATCCTATTAATCCAGAAGTTCGGCTGGCTAGGGAAACTAATAAAATAATAATTAGGTCCACCATTTTCTGTAATCAAAAAATAATATTAGTATTCATGAGAATATCTCTTTTTAATTTTTTTTTTTTTTTTTTTTTTTTTTTTTTTTTTTTTTTTTTTTTTTTTTTTTTTTTTTTTCTCTTCTCCTTTGTCAATGAAATTTTATTCTTATGGTGGTTTCTGTGGAATCTTAAATTTATTATTATTATATTTTTTTTTATTTTTCAAATAACTATTTCCTTATTTATATATGACGTCCTGAGTCTGTTTGCATGTACAACCTTACTACCTTTATTTATTTCAATTCTGACATTATTTTTGTTAATTATTTGCAATATTTTGTGTGGACCAGTATAATGATAACTAAATTTATTGGGTTTCGGTCCAGATAAAAGATAAACGTAATCACCTTCTTTAAATTTCTTTGGATTTATTTTTTTATCGTAATATTTTTTATTTTTATGTTTCGATTTTACTAAATTATCGTATGTTAATTTTTGAATTCCATGTAGTCGCGTTACAAGATCAATTATGTATCCTTTATAAGTAGGTAACATGTCATTTTCTCTAAGCGGGAGATTTGACGGTAGCCTTGCTAATCTGCCAAATATAACCTCAAAAGGAGTATGCTGAGTGCTTTCTTGAACGCTAGTATTATAATTTAACATAGCCAAATCCAACCAATTATCCCATTCGTCGTCTGTAGTTGTATATTGTTTTAAAATTCACCCAAAGCATGATGCGAACGCTCCAGCGATCCATTGCTCTGTGGATGAAAAGCAGTTGTTCTGATTTTTTTTATTCTAAATCTTTTAGCAACACGATTCATTAAGCTACTTAAAAAATTTTTGGCTTGATCTGTCAGAATTACCTTAGGTACTCCAAATATACAAATGTACTTTTTAATAAACGCGTCTGCTATTGTTGTGGCTAAAGTATTTTGTAAAGGAACTGCAAGACAGAATTTGGATAATTGATCTTGCATGGTAAGTATATATTCATTTCCGTTTTTAGTCTTTTTGATAGGTCCGACTATATCTAATGCTATTTTATCTAAAGCGACTCCCGGTGTATCTGTGATAATCATGGGTTGCTTTGTTTTTATCCGAACCAGCTTCTTCAACTGACAATCCAAACATTGTTGGATTCGTCGCTGAATGTCTGATTTTAAATCTTCCCAAAAATATTTTGTTCGAATTCGATTAAAAGTTTTGGACACTCCGCGATGTCCACCAATTGGTGAGCTATGTAGCTCATAAAAAATTTTGTCCCTATCTTCGGGCTGAACATATTCTAATTTTCCTGTACAAATTATTATTTTAATATTTGTTTTTTCAAATACAGTTTTAAAAATACTTATTATATTATCCCATGGTAAGTTTTCAATCGCTTTTGATTTATTGAAACTGATTTCAGTTTGATTATTTTTTAATAACATTTCTCGCAGAACCATTAATGATATGTATATATTAGTTTCAATGCCTGATAATGATTCAGGGTTTTTTCCACGTATGCATAACGCGTATAAATTTTTATTATTTTTTCTTTTAATTTCTTTTACTTCTCCAAAATTTATATCTTGTATTATTGGTAGTTTTTTATATTTATGTAAGATTTTAGCGCTTTCATCACTAGGAGATCCGTCACTATCTATAAAACATCCTACATTTCCCGTTCTACATTGAATTAAATCTTTGGTTACAATAATTTGGGAATGAGATGCTTGAGAAGTGTAGTTTGAATCAATAATTGATTGATTTTGCTCAAATAACAATTTAGCATCTTGGCTTGACATAGAGGGCACGTCATCACTCATTATTGAGGATGCTGTTTTATTTTGTAAAAGACTTCGGCTGATAATAGAGGGAGCATTTTGATCCATGCATTGTAAATTTTTATAATTGTCCAAAGTTTGATTTTTATTATTTGAAAATCCAATAGCTTTTGCTTCTAGATTACTAGACCCCATATCACTTTCTTCGTAATTAATGGGTTTTAAATTTCTTTGTGGCCTTACCTTGGAATCCTGTATTACTTGCTCTTTAGGCTTTAAAATTAACTCAGTATTATTATTATTATTAACATTATTATTTGTATTATTGTTTACATTATTGTTACCATCATTGTTAATCTCAGCCTGGTTTTGTCCATTATTGAGCTTTTTTAATTGAGCTCTAGTCAAAACAGTAAGAGGTAAAGGTTTCACCGGATTCCTTGATAAAGCGTCTGCGTTTGAATTTAATCGACCCGGTTTGTAGATAATTTTATAATCATATTCACTAAGCTTAAATCTCCACTTTTGTACCCTAGTGTTTAAATCTGCGTTTCTAAACCATATCAATGGGTGATGGTCTGTATAGATATTTATAGGCCTACCGTAAACATAACTTTTAAAAGACATTACTCCGTCTACCACAGCCAAAGCTTCTTTTTCATAGATTTCATAGTGAAGTTCGGATCCCCTTAAAATACGAGAGCTATACGCGATGGGCCTATCCTTCCCGATGACACCCTGAGATAAAACTGCTCCTATAGCGTATCCTGAAGCGTCTGTTGTAATATTATAGGGTTGATCGAGTTTAGGGAATTGTAATAAGGGAGCATTACATAAAATTTCTTTTAAGTCATTGAAAGCTTTTTCTGTCTTTTCGTCCCAAAGGAAGGTTACGTCCTTTTGTAGTAATTTGGTTAAGGGTTTGGATATTTTTGCAAAGTCTCTAATAAATCTTCGATAATAACCCGCGAGGCCTAAAAATTGTCTAACATTTTTCACGGTTTTTGGTTGCGGAAAACGTTGTACAGCTTCGACCTTTTTCGGATCGGGGCTCAACCCATGTTCACTTAATTTGTGACCTAGATAAGAGACGTCATGTTTTAGGAACTCGCATTTATCGACTTGTAATTTTAAATTAGCTTCCTCCAATCTTTTCATAAGATTGTCAAATTTTTTGTCATGTTCTTCTATAGTATCCGCGTATATAACAATGTCATCTAAATACACGAATAATGATACACCTTGCAATCCTCGTAATACATCATCCATAAGTCGTTGAAAGGTTGCAGGAGCATTTTTAAACCGAATGGCATTCGAACAAATTCATAATGGCCAAAAGGTGTACTAAAAGCGGTTTTAGGTGAATCTTCAGGATCCATTTTGATTTGATGAAACCCAGAAGCGAGGTCTAATACAGTATAAAACTTTGCACCACCTACTTGGTCAAATATTTCTGTAATGTTCGGTAACGGATATGCGTCGCCGACAGTTTTTTCATTTAGCTCTCGAAAATCGAGAACCATCCGCCATCTAGGTTTACCTTTCGAATCCGGTTTTTTCGGCACTATCCACAGAGGCGTATTGTAAGGAGACGTTGATGGTTTAATTATTCCATCTTCAAGAAGTTTTTCCACTTGTTTATTAATTTCATCCTTTAAGGCGTGTGGAAATTTATACTGTTTTGCATTGACCGGTATATTATCCGTTGTGGGGATTCGATGCATTACTCTGTTGGTTCCGGGCAACTGGTCTCCAGGTAAATAAAATCTTTCACGATATCTATTTACTAGGTCGGTAATGTGTTTTTTTTCGTCGTTATTTAATTCATTTAAGTGAAGATAGTCTAATATTCCACTTTTCTCGAGGGTATATATGGGAATTTCTTCTTTGTTTCCCCGATGACAAAAGAGTTTATATGTCGTTTTGTCAATTCCTCAATATTTAATTCTTTAGAGATTTCAATTTGAGAGACTAGAAATACATTTTTTTCAGCCTCAGAGGCAAAATTATCTAGTAAATCTAAATCAACAGAGTCGACCTCTACAGACGATGATGATACGGATTGTTGATCTTCATTTATAATGCGTTTGTGGAAGCCAAATGGCTTTGATACAGATCCTACTGTTAGTTGTTTACTCTGGTAGTCAATAATAGCTTCTGCTGAATCTAAATAATTGGCTCCTAGGATGCCAACTTCAGGTATCTGAATGTCACTAGGTAGGACTTGAAATTTGGTATCTACCCCTAATATTTTAACTTCGACGGTCCCCAATGTTTCCATTAATTTTGGTCCAATCCCTCGAATAAATGTTTTCTCGAGTGAATTTATTTTTTCGAAATCTGATACTAATTCCTTTTTAATTAAATTGGCTTCTGAACCTGTATCTATTAAAAAAGTTTCAACTGAATTAGTGGGCGGATTTAAAACTTCTATAATGGGTAAAGAAGTTTCACAAGTCTCTGGCTCCAAATTTAAAAATCTATTTACCTCAATATTGAATTTGGCATTATTTTGCAGTATAGGCACTGAGATTTGTCCTATGTGCAATCTTTTAGATTGGAAGTCAATTTTTGCTTTACTATCTAGCAGAAATCCTGATCCAATAATTCCTCCATAAGGAATAGGGAATTGGTTTGGAACTACTACAAACTCTGTTGGATATCCACCAATTTTTACTTTAACTGTTAGATTCGATGTAAAAGGTTCAGAGTTAATACCTTTAATTACAAATGTTTTATTCGTCTCAATATTCGCGGTAGGAGGGACATATCCAACTCTTAAAATATTTATTTCAGAACCGCTGTCCAACATAAACTGTACTGCTGGTAAATCAATATGTAATTTTAAAAATATTGTTGGTATTTTTTTTGCTGCAAAAGTAAGATTCACGGTAGCAGTTCGCACAGGAGATCTTCTGTTTCCAATAGATTTAATGAACGCGGTTGGGCTTGGGGAATCTCCTTCGTCGCGTTCATCCGTGGGAGATTCGACTCGTTTCCCGAATTTTTATACTGTCTTTTGCGACAATCCTCAATTTTATGCCCAGGAATTTTGCAGTAAGCACACACTGGTCGTTGGTTGTACTGGGATTGACGTTTTTCTTGTTCAGCTCTTCGACAAGTAGCTGCTGTGTGCCCTTTATTGTTACACAGCTGACAGGTTAAATTAATCCTTGCTTCTATTTGGGATGAATTTGGCGGTTTCAATTTGAAACAAGTGTTGGCGGAATGACCTAATTTACCGCATAGCTGGCAATTTGTCATTGTGGATTTTTGGCACTGTTTAGCACTATGACCAACTCGCTCACAGATTTGACATTTAGTTAAGGTATTGCAGCTAGGAGCTGTATGACCAACTTTGTCACAAATTTGGCACGTATTTTCTTGTTGCATATTTTTCGCTTTGAAGAAGCATTGCTCTTCAGTGTGACCAGGTTTTCTACAATATTCACAAATTGGCCTGTTTGACTTGCAAAGCTCGTTTCCATGCTCTTTATGGCATATTTGACAAGCATAAGCTCGTTTCTGTTGAATTTTCGGTTCATCCCTTTGTCTAAGTGCTTTCTGAGCCTCAATTTGTCGTTCGATTTTGATTGCATTTTTTATAATGTTCGAAATATCATCATCCGGAATGATTCGTCTCTCAATTTCTGGTTTAAGCCCTTTTTTAAAGCAATCAATAATATTTTTGTCCGTATTCGTACGAAATTCATTTTTTATCTCACCGGTGGCTAAACGTTGTGCTTCTAAAATTCGAGCTCCTATATCCTTCATACGGTTAGCAAAAGAAATCACCGTTTCATTATCACGTTGATATTCATTACCTAATTCCCCAAGTAACTGGTAAACGGTTTTCGCGGGAGCATATATTTCTTTGAAATAATCTTTTATTTCTTCTACTGTACTAAACGATTTACCTAAAATAGCCTGTCGCGCTTCTCCGGATACGCGTGATCTTAATAATTTTACTAAATTGCTTTCCGACGCGGGATCGACCATTTCTTTGGCTTCCGTACAGCCTTCTAGAAATTGCGACAAATTTATATTTTTTCCATTAAATTCCGAACGACTTGAATTGCATCCTTTAAAGTAACGTCTGAACTGTCGCGTTGGCATTCATATTTTTACTTTCGGCGGTATTCATTGTGATGAGGTTATCTATCGGAGACCTACCAGAAATTTCGACAGGAATTATTATATTGGATGAGGGTGGCGTTAAGTCTCTCTGAATTGTTTGAAGTTTTTCTACTGGGGGTTCTATTGGTGCTATTAACGTTAGAGAATCTGGAGTTTCTGGGGAATTTTCAATTGACTCGCATGATATATTGGAATTAATGGTAAGGTATCATTGTCACGAGGAATTTCTGATGTTGGATTAAATGGGTTAAAGGTGCCTGTATATAATTTTTTATTAGACTGACTTCGGGTTATACGCTTATCGTTACTCATAGCTGAATTAAAAAGTGGTATTTAGGGTAAAGAGAGGAATTTTATTTATTGATAAACAAAAAAAAAAAAAAAAAAAAAAAAAAAAAAAAATTTAACATAATACAATTTATTTATAACAAAAAATTTATTATTACATTCTAACAGTTAAATGATTTTACAATTATGATTAAATACAATTTTAATTCGGTTTTGAAATTTACAAAAATAAATTTAGTATAATTCATATATAAAAAAAAAACATTAAATTCATTCTAATTTAATTTAGCTAAAATACGCTCTATTTTACTTATTTCTATATCAACATTCAATTGTTCATTTTGTTTTTGAAGTGCACTTGTTGTGGCTTTGGCAATGCTAGTTAATTGACCTTTTAACTTTTTATTTTCTTTTTCTAATTTACTAATTCTGTCATTCATAAAATTTAAAGAATTAAAAAAAAAATGGCATCGTTACTCTACTAAGCGTATCAATCCGCTCTACTTTCTTCAAGTAAATTAATAATACTAGTCCCTAGATGTTCGACTTGTTGTGAGAGCCTTGTAAATTCTACCCGCCGGACTTCGGTTATTTCGAAACCTATGTACACCATTTAGGAAGGTGTCCTGGGATTTGTAAATCGATTTTTTCTTATTTTATGATTTAATCTAAAACAAGTTGTGCATTGGGGTCGCGTTTTTTTACACAATTTTACAGACTCGCGGAATCAAATTAAATATTTCTCTAATCTTTCATGTCTCTTAAGCCTATTTTCTTTAAAAGGTTTTACATTTTCTTCGGTTAAGGGTAGACTTTTAATTTCTGCAAAGCCAGGACAATTTGGACAAAACAAAAATTTACCCGCGCAAACACAAGGAGTGCAATATCTTGCTAAAAACTCATTTAAACGCTCGTCAAGAGTTATATAACCAGTTCTTTTAATTTTCTATATAAATTGATCGGTAAATATTGTTTTCCCTCCAATTGGTATTGTTTAATAAGAGCTTTTTTCCTTTGAAGTCTCTGCCTACGATTTAATTTTGTAGTTTTATAGCCTTCCACTGAAACAAAAATAATCCAAAAAAAAAAAAAAAACTTTTAACTTTGTTACCGAATAGATTTTATTTACGGATGAATGTGTTCATGCATTTGACGTCTTTTCTATAAAAATTTTTGACCAGGAGAAGGAGTAAATTGAGACCTACTCTTTTACCAGAAATATATTTTCAAACAATAAAAATCAAGATTGGATATTTTAAATTATGTAAACTGTGTTCTCTCAGAATTAATATTTCTCTATAAAGAATGTGACTATACAAATAAAAGAGTAAAGCAATAATTTTATCTATAAAATTGCTTCCTTAACTAGATAATTTTATTTTTTTCTTACTGATTTATTACATTACAAAAAATAGTTACATTGATTTTGAATTTAGAACATAATTTTAATTGTAACTCAATTATTTTGTTTAATTATAAATTATGATCATCGTATATATATATAAAAAAAAAAAAAAAAAAAAAATATTATCTAATTATTTAATTCTTAAATTTGAATGTAAAAGAAATCAAATATAATGAAAAATTATTATAAAATGTTAAGTATTATTTACAATTTATTTTCAGCAATTTTCACAAAGAAATCCAATGCAAGAACACAGAAATAAAATATTCTACATAAATAATTTTTACCGAGTAAAAAAAACAGTTTTTATAAAACAATCCAATATTGATTTTTTAATTAATCTTGATTTTTAATTTTAGAGTTCTCACGTTTTTTTTTTTTTGAAAAGAAAAAGAAAATGTCTAAATTTATATGAATAGAAGAGGAGGTATACAGTTTTTATTTAGAAAAAGAAAGACTAAACATCCCTCCGGGGCCTCCAAAATTTACGTATGTAACGTCTAAGTGACGTTTGAATGTAATTATTTGTGCCTAGCTGTCACCAGCCACTAGCACGGGAAACCTTTAGTCGAAAAATGATTAAACTGTATAGATTCCTGTTCTATTCCCTAATGGGAAGAACAAGACGTTCACAAAACAAGAAAGAAGAGTATGGAGATGCTTCGCATCTCTCACACTACCCTCTAGTCTTGTTTGTGGCCGGCCTTATTATTATTTTGAAGGTATAATACGGAACTCTATATAAGACCGTACTATCCTTATAAGGGAATTTAATCTATTCATACACAAACAAAAAAATAATATATATAATAAGAACAATTGGAATTTATTTTATTTAATTTTATTATGATTTACCTACTTTTTGGATTTGAGATGAAGAGGGAGAAAACAGAAAGATTAATACTGTGCTCCTCCGTTGATCTAAATGCTGCGCTGATTGATGTATAGCGGTTGCTGAACTTGGACTTGAACGTACTGAACTTGGACGTACTGAAACTTGGACTTGAACGTACTGAACTTGAACTTGGACGTACTGAACTGGACTTGGACGTACTGAACTTGAACTTGGACGTACTGAACTTGGACGTACTGAACTTGGACTTGAACGTACTGAACTTGAACTTGGACGTACTGAACTTGACGTACTGAACTTGGACTTGAACGTACTGAACTTGGAGTTACTGAACTTGGACGTACTGAACTTGGACTTGAACGTACTGAACTTGGACGTACTGACTTGGACGTACTGAACTTGGACTTGGACGTACTGAACTTGAACTTGGAAGTACTGAACTTGGGACGTACTGAACTGGACTTGAACTTACTGAACTTGGACCGTACTGAAACTTGAACTTGGACGTACTGAACTTGGACTTGAACGTACTGAAACTTGGACGTACTGAACTGGGTGAACTTGCTTGCTGAACTTCTGAACATGCACTGACGCTTGCTCGGTGTGCGGGTCTTTTTAAACCCCACGAATTGGGTGGTCTTCTCATCCCCTTCCACTGTTCTGGAAAAAGGTCCCGAAATTTGCATTTCATTGGCGGCCGGAAAATGCATGGGTGGCCACTGACAATGATTTGCTGGAGACATTAGGGGTGTCAGCAAAAGTGGGGGTGGTACGATGCTCTGACATCCATCATTGGCGCTGAGTTTTCTTGACGCCTCCCTTGAGTGGGCCCTAGGGATGCGTAGGTAGGGGTATCTTCTGTCTCCTTTTAAACTGATGCCTTCTCTTTCTCTCTCTTCCTCTCATTATCCAAATACATATAAACTTATTTCTAATTTGTTTATTTGACAAATAATATTTTATGTAATTTATATTAATTTTATCAATCAAATTAATTCACAAACATATTTGTACTATAAAATCAATGTATTTAATCTAGAAATTCCATATAACTAAATAATCAATTTAACATATTTAAATTAATTTGATTTACATCGATTTTCTATTTTTATACAGTGTAATTGAACGATTTTTTATTGCTAAGAAAAATATTATAAACTATACGCTTTAAATTAACTACAAAAATATTACAAATCAGTTGTTTAAAAATAAAATATAAAAGTATTACAGCTAAATATCTTATAACAAATATTATAGAATATTATATAAAAATATAGGTTATACTTTATGTAATAATATTGTCTAAATTTTAAATATAAAATTTAATAGTTTATTTACAAATTTTATACATTTTGTATTGAGTTTTATAGTGAATAAAGGTGAATATGAAATGGATCAGCTAAAAATAATCGCTTAATTTGTACGATGTATAAATCGCTAGATAACAATTTATTTATTTAAATAAGAAGAATATATTTTTTGATGAGTCTAGAAATTCCGAACGCACAAAAACTATATATTGCCTTGTTTGTCTTGACTCAGATGTTCGGTGCCAGAGAAAGTTTTATTACCGGGTTTTCCCAGTCGCATTAAGGGTTGTAAACTTCTTGCTCATGCTAGAATTTTTGTGGCCTGAGTTTTTGCTTGTTCTAGAAATTTCCATCTCTTTCCTGATGTACATAATTTTTGATCCGGTTGAAATATTTAACTAATAATGTTTATTATAAAATATTACACTAAATATATATATATATATATATATATATATATATATATATATCAATATTACAGTAATCAATTATTTATTCATTTCTAAATTAAAAATTTTGTTGTCAATTAATTGATGATTATTTAAATTGAATACAAATTATGGTTATTGTTATTTATTTGAATTGATTGTACATGATTTTTGATACTGAATAAATTGTTGGTTCCACTTTGAATTCTAGTTTGTTTATGTAAAATAACTACGTAAATAATTGTTACTATCATTTATTTAAATTATACAATTAAAATTAATTCTAATAGTAATTATAAAACTAATTTAATTAATTTTGCTATAACTTAGTTGATTAATCAATTCATAATGTTAATTATTTCAACAAAGTAGTTGTCTTATAATTAGTATAATAATCATTATTCTAACTTTCTTTGAATGTTATAACAAAAGTAATCTAAAAAAAACATATGTTTATCATAGTTAAGAAAATATAAAATCATTACTTTTGTTAAAGCATTTTATTTATTATCGTATACGATTTTTTGTTATTTTCAATACTTTTAAACTCTTTTTGTTTATTTTTAAATTAAAGATTGTGGATTTCCAATATTTAAATTTATAATAAAATAATAATAATAATAATAAATGTAATATTTATTGCATCTTAGTGTTTAGATAAAAAATAAGAAGAAATAATCTTATAGTCTACATAAAAAAAATGCGCATGTGGAAACGTGCGTATACATGGCTATTACATGCATAGACACATATATGCATATACTCGCATGCGTATATCTTAACGGCATTTTCATAGGGACGCTAAGTATAGGAACTTTCCAAGTTTCTCGAAACATCCAGAGGGTTATCACATTGTTTGTTCGAGAATGTTCTATTATCATTAGCAACTATAGACAACGCGTCGCATTTTTATAACACTTGGAGCCAAGCGGACCTCTGCCTATGTCTGGCGTTGCTTGGGTTTTATGATAGTTGCAGCTTGTCTATGCAGGTAACCAATGCTTGTATACACGGTCCCTTTTGCATCGTTTATTTATTTTAGATTTAAGAAAAAATGTTCGGACGTTACAGCGATGACTTAGAATTGAAATTGAAACAAAATTATTTTAGTGATACTTGTACAATAATTATAGAGGTATTTTAAATAAAAAAGATGTAAACAAAATATTTTATCATTTGTTTAATGAAATAAAAAACTCATTTGCAAATAATTCTATTAATCCAACTATTATGGGTATTATCAAATCCTATAACCATTTTTACATATACATTATTTCCTTTTTTCTTCAAAACTTTTCAATTAAATATGCCTGAACAATCGGTCTTAAGAAGCTC
>JANSJX010000723.1:0-18251 GCA_026168455.1 Theocolax elegans | reverse complement strand
AGAATTAATATAGTTACCCTGCTAAAAATAATCGATTGAAATCGATAGACATGGAAATATTTTGCATACAAATCGATTAAAATTAATCAATTTAAATCGATTTATATGCAAAATCTTTCCATGTCTATCGATTTCATCGATTATTTTTAGCAGGGTATTTATCAGATAACAATTTTAAATGTGTGATCAGAAAAACACAATATTAGCAAATTTTGGTACCTACTTGATAAGGGTAATGCAGTTACTATTTAATTTTTTTTTTTTTGTTTTTTTATTAGATAAGCTTTATTAACCTCCTTTTTGAGGTTTTTTAGCAATACATATTGTGGTATTTAAATATACATATGTTCGTTTACATTTAAGTTACATTTGAGTTACATTTAATTTTACATTTTGTTTACAATTTATTACAGTTCGATATTACATTTGTCGAGAATTTACAAATCGCTTTGTACACGGTTATTCTAGTATTAGCAAGTAAGCTTGTACTTTTATTAGGTATGAAAATGTGTAATTTCGAAAGTTCTTTTAAGATGTTCTCGCTGAACATTGTAATGTGAACATTGCCAAAGAATGTGGTCTAGGTCTTGTATGTAAGAGTCGCATGTACAGTACGGGTTGTTAATTATGTTTATTCTAGCTAATGACGCATTTAAGTTATAATGGTTGGCTCTACACCTGTTTATAATTACAATTTCTTTACGTTTAAGGTTATATTTTTTGAACCATGGTTTAGTATTATTTTCATTATGATAAAATGTAAAATATTCTTTGCCCTTTTTTTTGCCCATTTCTGTTATCATTTTTTCGTTGTTTATTATACAAAAAGATTTAAAATATTGTCGTAAGTCTGATCACCATTTTTTATGCATACTACATGTCGAAATCGGTCATAAACACATGTGGACAAGTACATGTAGCTCACATACATTTTACATAAATAATACATGCACTTATTTTTATATGAAGTAAAACACATGTATGCTACATGTGGTCAGTTGAATGTAATCTATATGTGTTTTATGACCGATTTCTGCATCTATAGTTCATCAATAAAGGTGTAGTTTTCGTGTACCGTTGATGTAGATGAGGTGTAAATGTAGTGTAGATGTGCACAAAATTAATCTCATTCATGCTGCATTTTCACGTCATATATATATATTTTAGAATTTTTGTTTTAATGTATGGAATCAGTAAAAAAACTACTTAAATAGAGTGTAGCTAAATTTTTAGACCTAAATTTCAATTAGTACCAGAGCCAATCAAAAAATCGAATTTTTGAAAAAAATGACTTTATGGCCATTTTATTACTTAATAACTCAAAATCTATCAATTTTTTCTTATATACATTAAATTTGAAAAAGTTTATAAATTTCAAGAAGAATCTGTTGAAATATTTCATTTACATTAGTTTAACACATTAAATATAGTTATAATTAATAAAAACCTTTATAGTAAAAAAAAGGGTTGTACGATCAAAAATATTTTATCCATCCAAGAATCTAATTCATCGATGATTAATTACCATCAAAATGATGCAAAGTTTGAGTGCGGCAGAGCATTTCAGACAAAGTTATGGTGATTTTAGGCAAATTTCTTAAAAAAGAGAGCGAATGCATTTTATGAAAAAAACAGAGTAACCGTATACTTGCATTCAAACAACATGGCACTAATATTCTTCAATAATACTAAATATACTATTTAATGTTAGTTACTGATACTTTTCAATCTCTAAGCTGCTTACAAACACAAAGCAGTAGGTGTAAGCAGTTATACCTGTTATGTAATTGGATTTATTGGAATTTTAATAAGTTTCGGGTATTTATTCTATTATATAACAGGTATAACTGCTTATACCTACTACTTTGTATTTGTAAGCAGCTTAGAGATTGAAAAGTATCAGTAACTAACATTAAATAGTATATTTTAGAATTATTGAAGAATAATAGTGCCATATGTGTTTGAATGCAAGTATACGGTTACTCTGTTTTTTTCATAAAATGCATTCGCTCTCTTTTTTTATGAAATTTGACTAAAAACACCATAACTTTGTCTGAAATGCTCTGCCGCACTCAAACTTTGCATCATTTTGAAGGTAATTAATCATCGATGAATTAGATTCTTGGATGGATAAAATATTTTGATCGTACAACCCTTTTTTTTACTATAAAGGTTTTTATTAATTATAACTATATTCAATGTGTTAAACTAATGTAAATGAAATATTTCAACAGATTCTTCTTGAAATTTATAAACTTTTTCAAATTTAATGTATATAAGAAAAAATTGATAGATTTTGAGTTATTAAGTGATAAAAATGGCCATAAAGTCATTTTTTTCAAAAATTCGATTTTTTGATTGGCTACAGCTCTGGTACTAATTGAAATTTAGGTCTAAAAATTTAGCTACACTCTATTTGAGTAGTTTTTTACTGATTCCATACATTAAAACAAAATTCTATTTTTTAAATGGATCACTTCACATGGAATCTCCCATATATATATATGGGGTATTCCACGTGAAGTGGTCCGATCAAAATTTTAATATGCACCAAATTTTGGGTACACATTGCAAATATTTCTCAGAATACAGAAAAAAATTTTAGGTACTGGAATCTATTTGCTCAAAAGTTATTCTAACCTCAAAAAGTAGATTTTTCCAAGTTTTTTTCAACACCAGCTGGGTTTACCACTATTTAACTCAAAATCTATCAACTTTTACTATAGAACATTATATGTAAGATTCGTTGCTAATTGTGTTTGGAATTTATTCTTTTGGGTTAGAATTTCTAATTTCAAGGTGAATGTTATATAAACTACATGTCAATATTCAACTTAAAAAAAGTGCAAGTGCGTCACAATTGATTTTTTTATCCAAAAGTCTAAAAGAAAGCTTGGAGCAATACCTTTTAAATGGGCTGTAGCATTTTTATGGCCTTTAATTCTGTAAAAGTTATGATAATTTAAATAAAGACAAAAAATTCACAAAAATTAACATGGTATTTCCCATTTAAATTTTAAAAAAAAATTTGGTGTTTCTTTAAATTATCATAACTTTTTACAGAATTGAAGGCCATGAAAATGCTACAGACCATTTGAGAGGTATTGCTCCAAGCTTTCTTTTAGAATTTTGGATAAAAAAATCAATTGTGGCGAACTTACACTTTTTTTAAGTTGAATATTGACATGTAGTTTATGTAACATTGACCTTGAAATTAGAAATTCTAACCCAGAAGGATAAATTCTACACATAATTAGCAACGAATGTTACATATAATGTTGTATAGTAAAAGTTGATAGATTTTGAGTTAAATAGCGATGAATCCAGCTGGTGTTGAAAAAAACTTGGAAAAATCCACTGTTTGAGGTTAGAATAACTTTTGAGCAAATAGATTCCAGTACCTAAATTTTTTTCTGTATTCTGAGAAATATTTGCAATGTGTACCCAAAATTTGGTGCATTTTAAAATTTTGATCGGACCACTTCACGTGGAATACCGCATATATATATCAAACTTCATGAAAACTACATCTTTATTAACGTACATCATATGAAATAAGTGTATTTTACATGAATTCTTCATATAAGTTCTTTAAGAAACATTTACATGCATTTTACATAAATTTTGCATGTAACTTGTTAAAAATGCATTTTACGTCAATGTCAATGCTTTTAATTTATTAAGAAAATAGAACATATTATAACTTTATATAACGTAAGTAATCACATTTACAAAATCAATAATGATGTTTTTTTCGATATTTATCATTTTCTCTTGGTTTTGATCCTTCTTTGGCTTTTCTATCGAAATGATACTTTCGCCTTTTATCTGTCTCATAATATCCTTCTCTTTTTCTTGAATGTTCTCTACTAACCTCTTTTGATCTTTTTGGTCTTTTTCTAATTATTTCCTTTTCCTTCTTCTTAGCCTCAGTATCTTTTCTTCCTTTTTCGCTTGAAGGTTTCTTTTCGATTAATCCTTCTATTTTAACTTTGTCTGCATCTTTTTTCCCCCTTTTCTACATATTTTTCTTTATTTTTACTCTCAATAATTATTTTTTCGTAAATAAATTATAATTGATTACTTTCTTCTTTTAGGATAGTCTGATTGCGGGTATCTGGAAATAAAAAAGCAAAACACAAAGTATCGAAATATTTTTTTTATATTTAAAACAATGGAAAAGAATTTATGGCAGCAAGAAAATTTTCGATACAGAAAATTTAAGGTTAATAGGTTATCAGACCTATAACCAAGTCGTATTATTAAATCTGAAAGACTTATATATTTTTAAAGACTTATCTGAGTAATCTGGTATCATCTTCATAATTAGACCTGGTGCGTTAACTCCGACGAAGATTTTATTAGCATCCGCAGCGGCAGCGCAAACAAATTCTTCTCAGTCCGTCACACTGAAGTTGCATCGATGTGAAGTCTCGAAAATCGATGTGAACCGCTGTTGTAGGTTATGCCCTAAAATACATGAAAATTAGTATTTTATGAGGTTTATGAGGCATAACTTACACCAGCGGTCTTGTTCAATAATCTAACCACCGCCATTCGAAAGCTCTCAAAAAATGTGATCTTTTGAGCGGTGTTAGATCAAAATCGATCGTGGCGTGGTCGCCTTTTTTGATATTCAATATTTACGGTCGTTCTACCTCTTCGAGATTTTAAAATTAAGAATTGTAACCCAGGTAGATAAGTTCCCTAGCGGAAATAGTAAATGCTAATAACTGCAAATAACTGTACATAACTGCAAATAACTGTAAATAACTGAAAATAATTGCAAAGAACTAAAATATTTAGTTGGGTTTGAGACGCTATTAACTATTATTTGTAGCTCTTTGCAGTTTCTTGCAGTTATTAACAGTTATTTGCAATTATTAGCAGTTACCTGCAGTTATTTGCAGTTTTGTCAAATTCTAAGTAGGTTTATATAGTTTTTAGAAATAATTATTAGCAATTATTTGCAGTTTTTAGCAGTTACTAATAGATTATACCAATTATTTGCAGTTATATTCAGTTATTTGGAGTTATATGCAATTTCTTTATAATTATATTATAGCACAAAAATAGAAGTGCAAATAATAGCAAATAATTGCAAATAACTATTAAAAACAAATAAAAACTGCTAATATTTGCTAATAATTGCTATTAACTTTTATAATATCTGTCAAATTTTGTGTTATAACTTTCAACAAAGACTAATAACTGCAGATAATTATTTGTAACTGTAAATAACTGCAAATAACTGCAAATAACTACAAATAATAGTGATTAGCGTCTCAAACCCAACTAAATATTTTAGTTATTTGCAGTTATTTGCAGTTATTTTCAAATACTATTTCCGCCAGGGTTCTAAAGATTATTTTGAACAAAAGTTGTTTATAATGGTTTTTCAAAAAAATTAATAGATTCTGAGATAAATGGCTTAGAAAATAGAAATTTTTCTAAAAAATTGAAAAATTTCCATTTTTCATGGTGGAATAACTCTTAGGCAAATTATTTTTAACACCTAAAATTTTTTTCTATCTTCTTAAGATATTTCCAGCCTGTTCTCAAATTTTCGAGCGATTTAAAATTTTCATCGTACCACTTGACGTGAAATAGCCCATATATACTAATTTATTGCAATTCCTTAAAAAACAAGTATTTTTTTTTATTAAAAACATTTAATTTATTGTTTTTTCGTTTCTTTTACAGCATTTAAGATAATAATAGTATTATCAATAATAACTATTCATAAATTAATTAATATTTTTATCGGTCTTACAGTCAATAACATAAATTAAATATAAATAAAAATATTAATTAATTTAGTTATACTACAGTTGACATAAGTAATATTTTATTAATAACTATTAATACTGATTTTTTTTTAAATCGAAAAAAGACTTATAAAAAAACTAATGGATAAACATATAATACAAAAGAAAATATTCAGATTATTGAGTATAGCACCAAGTTTTCGTCTAGTTACAGCTAAAATATGGTTCTACCGACCTTGTTATAGCAGAACAAAAATATGATTCCATCGATCTTACTAGAAATAGAACCAGCACCATCCGAAGGGTAGAGGAAACTACTCTTAAAATTTCAGCCAAATCAGTTGAAAATTTTTCAAAATAGTTATGAAACATCGAAAGTTTTAATTTTCAAATTTATGATATTAGCGACTTTGCGAGTCTCTAGCGCCAAAAATAGTGGAAAACCATGTACTACGTTACGTAGGAAAAAGGTGCGCCTTTGTAATTAAAATATTTTGTTAATGGAAGTTTTTTGATAGGAGTTCTACATTTCGAGTTATTGTGCGGAAAATGAACGAAAGTCGTTTTTAGAGAAATTTTAACTTTATTATAGCTATAATATGGTTCCGCCGATGTTACTGGAAATTGAACCAGCACCTTCTTAAGGTAGAGAAAACTATCCTCAAAATCTCAGCCAAATCGGGTAATAACTTTTTGAGATATTCGTGGAACAAAAATATAAATTTTCGATGACAAAAATATAAGGCTCTCCCGTATAACGGTCGTGCCTAAAAATGCAAGTACGCAAATTAAATTATAATGTTTTCGATTAATTCATTCTTTTCATTTGAGTATGTTTATTGGATTCAATTTACAGAAATTGAATTGCTATTTCGATTAATTCCTTATTCTATACATATCACCGCCATCTATGAACTTGTCACCAAACAAAAAATTGAGAGATAAATCGACTCGACTTATTTATTTTCAACGATAACACGGAACTTTTACGATTACCGTCGATAACTTTGTACCGACGGCGAAGCCTGCTTTATCCTTTGAGGTTCAGTCGGTATACGTGCATAAACTTACATTATTGAAGAAAATAATAACTTTGTTTCTTATTTTATTATTTTTTATCAATAATTATTATTCGCTAAAGAGTCACACAGTACTATTATAATATATTACAAATTATAATTTGCTTCTTTTATATTACTAATACTTTATGCTTCTTTTTTATTAATGTTTGGTACATAATTTGTGTATATTTAATAAACAATTTAGTAAATTCGATAAAATGTTTGTTAGAAACTATGAAATATTTATTAAGATCGATACAGTTTTTTATTGAAAGATAGTATTGTATTTGAAAGTACAAAATATTTATTAGTTGTTAATAAATATTGGTTTACGACTATTTAAACAAATATTTATTCAACTTACAAACTTTTTTTTCACTGTATTATAATTATTATATCATTTTTCTAACGTACTTTACTCACTTTAATTTACTTGTTGGCTTAAATATTTATTATTCACGTACTAAGTATATATTTCTTTGTTTCAAAATTTTATTTTATTTTAATTAATTTATAATTTAAACATATTATTGCTTTATTTATTTTTTTATATTATTTATTAATACACAATTTTTAACAACCAATGAATTATCGTACACTGGACATTTCATAAATTGATTGGACATTTTAGAAACTCATTGATTTAAATAAATATACGGTATAATTTATTAATTATTTATAAACATTTATTATTTATAACAAATTTATTATTTATGTAACTGTCAATTAAACCGATATTTAAAAGTCGCGCGTTTTTCTGCGCACATTGTCCAAGACGACTTTCATGTGATACGTTACTTTATGCGAAGTAGGCAAAATTTCTGAGTAGGCTAAATTTCAGGTACTCCTTCTTTTATGCGTTCCCGCCATTCATTCTTATATTAAAGACACTAGAAAAAATTAAGCAGAACAGAGCAACGGGTATAATTGTGGTCCCTAGATGGAATAAGCAACCTTGGTACCCTCTATTCCTTAGTTTAAGTATAGGCCACAGATAGTTTTCGGACCGAATAATAAACTTTTGCAATCTCCATACAGGAAGGAGGGGCATCCCAGACCAGAGCATTTGCAGCTGATAGCGACTGTTGTATCCGGGAGGCATTCATTAACACAGACGTCCCAATAGAGTCACTGAACATCATGCTCTCATCATTGAGTGTATCAACGCGTAAGCAATACAGTTCTAGTTTAAGGAGATGGTTAGCTTTCTGCAGGAAAAGAGAGATAGACTGTTTTAACCCCGAAGAACGGGATGTTATTAGCTTTCTAACTTTAGGCTTTGAAAAGGGATATTTATATGGCACTTTAAATACGGACCGCAGTGCCGTTTCACTGATATCTTCTAATAAGATAGGAGATCGTCCATTAGTTGTTAGGTTCTTAAAGGGTTGTTTCAAAAGTAGGCCTACTAGGTGTAAATATACGGCTGTGTGGGACGTTAATATAGTACTAGATCTTTTGGAAAGCTGCAGAAAAGTACAGAAACATTCTTTTTGGGTGTCAAAGTCGCATTGCGTAGACTTAACACCGAAACCGAATGTTTCACACCTCCCGCTCACGTTGTGAAGTGTGAAAAAACACCTAACCCGCCACGAAAGCCAAGCGACCGAGAGCGTCACCCATCCACTTGGGTACCGCGCTCAATACTGCTTAACTTCCGTGACCGGCCGAGGTGCGTCTCCGCCACTCCGCCACCGCGTCGGTTTAAAGATACTAAACTATTAGATAAGAATTTTAAAAGTGTAATTGAAATTACACCATACTTGCGAATTTTCACACCTTTGTAGAAGGTGTTTTTGATATTTAACAATTAGATTAATGAAGTATATATACTTGAAATGTTAAATAATGTAATCTTAAAGAGATATTATTAATAATATTAAATAAAATAGCTAATTAAATAACGAAATAATATAAATTGATAGTTTTACAAATAAGGAGATTCCATAATTTTATACTGTTCAGAACAAAAAAGTTTAACAATAAAAAGTAATAAAGATATTGAATATAAATTAAAATTGTAATCAGATAGAAAATACTTGTCAATTTATTATGATTTGAGAACACTTCTATTGATGCTAATTAATTATTTATTATAATAATAATAATAAACACAAATGCGATTATATGAGAAAAGTATATATAAGAGCAAATCCACAGAACCTTTAATTTTGGGGAAGCGGGTAATATAGTAGTAAATAAGCAGACTTAGCAACATTATAACAACGGTTTCTGGTAGAAAAAGTAATTCGATGAGGGGTCCTTATCAATTTTTTAAAGTTGTTTTCATTAGCTTTTTGTTAGAGGCTTCATAAAGTTGCATTTTTGCAAATTTGACGTTGGAAGTAGTACTCATATTCTATTTTTTAAGCTTATAGAAATTATAATTCTTCACGAAATGTTACAGAAATTTTTTTTGACAACCTACACCATCTACCCTATTAAACTAAATGTGTTAGAATAGTGTGCCTTCATGATACAGAAAAATAAAAATCGCAACTCTTGAGGAAGTCAGTTTTTGTAAATTTAGGAAATTTTAGAATTTTGATATTATACAAAGATAAGTTTTGTTTATAGCTATTATGACTAATATTGCTTTTTTCGATTTGCAATAAGGATTCTTATTCTTTTTTGTGCTTAGCTGTACCTCTTTTTCTTTACAAGCAATTCTACCTTAAACTTTTCAAAATCTCGGGCCCCTAGTCTTCCAAATTTTCATTTTCGCATGGCACACTCGACATTCACAAAAAAGCATATATAAACTATATCTCTCTACTTTTTAGTAGATTATTGAGTCATCTACGTAAAACCTCAATTGAATTTTTTGTTAATTTAGATAATATAAGCTGTATAAAAGTATAAACATTTTATACCTTCGAACTGAAGTCAAATTGACTATACGAAATAGGTTATTTCAACAGAAAAGCTAATATAAATACACACACACACACACACACTCGCGCGCACGCGCACACACACACACATATCATTCAGTCAGCCTTACCCAAGTTGTTTGTTTATCATTAAAGAGAAGTATACGAAAAGAAAATTATTTTTCATGTAATGAATGTTTCAAATAATTTGCCATGTACTCATTACCAATTAAAACCTTCAAGTTGGAAGATTTATGGAGCAAAAAATGAAATTCCTGTTACAAGTACTCAAACAAAAAAAACCATTGTTACTAGGAAAAGAAAATTACAGTACTGTAACGGCACTTGAAAACATCCTTTTATATGAAAAATTGTTGTTAGATATTTCAATTTTTGTTAAATAAGAGACTTAATTCTGTTGCTATATTCATAAATTATAGAATAAAAAATGTTCTGTTTATTTACGAAGTGATTTTTTATAATTTACCCTATGATACCCCTCATCAATATTTTAATCGTCAATTTCTTAGATAAGTCTTGAAAAGAAATAGGGGCCCTCATATTTTCCTACTATTTAACCTCTAAAGAAGTAGAAATCTCCATTAAAATCAATGTGCCTCCCAAAAAAAAAAAAAAAAAAATTTTTCAAATGAAAATCAAAGGTTCCGTGGATTTGCTCATAAAGGACGATATACGCAGTAGTTTCGCACTGTTTCTTTTGACTCCTTAACGTTCACGTTAATTTGTATTAAGGTAAAACTTTGTTGTATTTTTATTTTTATAAATTTGAATATTTGTTATGATGTTGTATGAATAGTGAATTTTTTATTTAATCTAATAAAGGTAATCTGATGATAAATAATTGTTTCTTTTTCTTCACCTTTTTTATCCTTGTAAAAATAAAAAGTTGTCCCTGACAGCTACATTAGCAAGCAAAAGTTTGATTTACTAAACGAAGAGTACCTTTTACCTTTTTTAGTAAGGCCAACTTTTCACGAGAAGGAAAATAATATTATTTATTTCACCTTGACAGAAATATTGCTTGTTATACGACCTCTCTTTGACCATCAAAAGACCTCAAAGAAGTGGAACGTCGATATCCAGGACGTTGGAATATTAGTATGATAGACGTTTTCTGTTGGATTTTGAAAGGATACATCCAGGAAAGAAATAAATCCCCAAAATATCCTTTACATAGGTCATTTAAAGAAAATACGGGTTCCACTTTTTCTGGAATTATTTTTTTGGTCCCTGTACGGTGTTGATATGCTTTTAACCTTTTGTAAATATATATGTGATTATCTAACAAGAAGACCCTCATATGTCTGGGAATATATGATAGAATATATGATAGATATGTCCAGCTTGTAGTATATGTTTTCTAATATAAGAATATAAAAAAGCCAGAATCGCAGTCCCGTACAATCGTTTTTTCAAAAGTTATACGCTGTTAAAGAAACATTTACAAAAAATAACACTGCACCTTAAATGCTTGTAACTTCTAAACTATCAAATATTAATACACAAACTAAAATTTAATAAAAAGTTATAGCCGAATTAAGAATTTGAAGAAATTTAACTTAAAAAATCAATAAAATTTGTAGTGTCCAATTTTAGTTAAAATTTATTCTAATTTTTAATTCTGCTATAACTCTGCTCCATTTTAACAGATTCGAGCGTATTTCTTTTAAATTATATCTATTTTATCTCAGCTTTTTATTAAATTTTAGTTTGAGTATTAATATTTGATAGTTTAGATGTTAGAAGCATTAAGGTGCAGTGTTATTTTTTGTAAATTTTTCTTTAACAGCGTATAACTTTTGAAAAAACAATTGTTAGGGTCTACAGCTCTGGCTTTTTTTTATATTTTTATATTAGAAAACATATACTTCAAGCTGGGCACGATCCGCTTCCCAAACGTATGAGGGTCTTCTTGTAAGTATAATAAAGTCATCGGTCCTTTACAAAGCAACCTAGTTGACGTTAGATGAGAATAATGGCTTTATTTATATTATTTTTTAAAAGGCGATTAGGTCTGACTTCGAATATCGATTCACCATCTGATAATACTTCGGAAAAGTATAATCTGATTCATCGTACAAACAACTTCATTATTTTCGTGTGGCTGTGCTGTTTTTGTTGGGCGTCGTTTTGTTACGAGATTTTAGATCCCTACAAAATGATCTGCGAAATCGCACAGACGATAAAAAAATCTACAAGTTTCGGGATTCTGAGAAATATCATGTAGGGTCGCGCGTGAATTCTCGATGCCGTGTCTCGCGAATAGATAGAGTTGCCTTTATCTCATATCGAAGCGATAAAAGATGCGAGTAAATAATCGGCGGCAAATGATGAACATATAATTTATTAATAAAGATTAAAAAAAGAAGAAAAGGGAGGGAGAGAATATATATTACTTTAGGTAGCAAGACTGTTAATCCATTCATATTATCCAATGATATTTCAACACACCAACAAGGAAATTATAAGTCTGCAGCAAGATTTAAAAGCAAGGCAGGCTTCGTATCCAAATTGCTCGTATCCTACAAATTGCAGTAGTAAGATAACGTGTCGCAATAATTTACCAAAATTGGGCACGTAATACGTGAATCTATATATCTTTGAATAATAGAATAAACTCGATGGGTATTTGAATAAAATGCTAATTAAACATGATTATACATCATAATTGCAAATGTACACTGTATATTGGCGTCGTTATGTAGTACTCTGTTGATATGTCTATGCTTCTAAGAATCGCAGGGAAGACCGAACATCTGAGATAACCAGACCAACCGATATTGCGACGGCATTTGTTCGCTATCGACCAAATGCCGAGGACAAGGTTAATTGTCCATTTCTATCGGTCAATTTGCCCGATCCAAAGGATGGATGTACGAATTTAGGTTCGAGGTTTTAAGAGATCTAGTAAACACAACGTAAACCCACTCCCATCATCTAAATTCAATGCCGGTTAGCTTGATTTCGTCATCTGGAGGGTATATTCACAATCGGAACTTCTCGAAGGGGTGTGCGCTCAGACACCGTATTCTCTAAGAACTCCTGCATTGGACGCATCGATCGTCGATTGCGTGTGCTCAAGTGGTGAGAGAGCGAGTGAATCCGTGTAATTTAATAATTAAATTAAATTTTAAACTTGTAAACTTTAGTCAATTAATAATAATAATTTTACATTGAGTGACCCAGATTGATCTTCCTTTTTAATTATTTATCCCTTACAGCTAATAACCCGTATAGATCATTCTAAAATTCCGTGTTCATCATTCCTTATATCGCTACACTATATAATAAAAAGTAGAACACAATTCATTCAGTTTACCGCATATACGTGATACGAGTGTGTATGTGTTTTGTCAATTCCCCAACTGCGTGTGTTAAGATATAATTTATCCATCATTGATCGAGTTTAATACACAGATTCTAATATGCCACGTAAAAAAATTTATAAAGTTTTTATAAAAATTGTATAAAATTAATTGTATACAACTTGTATAAAAAATTAGTCTTATAAAATTTTTACAAAAAAGATTGGCTTTTATAAAAAATATATTTTTATTAATCTTTTAAATAAATAACATACTTTAAAGCACATTTCACAGGAAATTACATACAAAAACGCGGTTCACTTTAGGCTCAATATAAATTGATACATTTTGAAATAGAAAAAGAAAATAATAAAGTAATTAAAAACGTTCGAGATAAGTTTTAAAATTTTTTTGCGGTATTTTATAGATTGGGAAAAGTTTGTGAAAACTGGGGAAATTTTGCAAAACTTAAATGTTAAGTTTTGGGAATAAACAAAAAGCTATACCGGATAAAACATTGAAAAAAGACAAAAACATCTATTTGATAAGGTCTGTGAAACAAAAATTAATCGAGTAGTTCCTGGTTTTAAATACATAAGTTTTGTAAAAGAAACACCAGAATGTAAGTTAAAGATGAAGTTGTAAAAGAAAAATATGATCCTATAGAATCAGTATATACTAAAATAGACAAAATGGCTGAAGATAATGCCACAAATATGAAGGTCACTAATCCACCAGGGAAGAAATTACAGCAAGTTAACTCTTACCGCATGTCCTATGGAGATCTAAACTACATTGGATCGAATAAAGCAATTTTTTATTTTGATAGGGGAATAAGAGGAAAACAAATTTTTACAAATTCTGTTTACCCACTGAAACAGCAGCCTAAATACAAAGATCTAGTAGTTATAGATGATATAGTATTTACATCAGCATGTAAATGTGATTCTTCAAAACAACATCAGGAAATGTTCCCACATTACAGAGTCACTTGTGCGGTTGGACTCACTTGCCCTGCAAGACTAAACAACATCGAGAAAATTATTTTTGCAAGAAACAGAAATGCGACAACAGAAACGTTCACAACTGCTAGAGCCATGTTAACAAGATTTTGGTGAAAAATAAGGAAAAAATGTTTAAACAAGTAATAATATTAAACAATAATATGAGCATTTAAATTTAAAGTGTTTAAAAAAATGTAAATGAGTGATGCACTAAACAGTATACTAGGTATATTGATTAAGTTGCAAAACTCTTATTTAAATATAGTATTAGGTTAATTTAGTATTAGGATATAGTGTTAAGTTCTCCGGCTCCTATGTACAGGTGCAGTGTGCACCTCTATAGGATACATTTTTTATTGTAAAATATTGTAATGTCTGGAGTTAATAAAATAAAAAAAATAAAATAAATATATGTAAGCTTAAAAGCAGGACTGCAAAATTCATCAGCTGGCAGTGGTGGCGATTGGTGACTCGTACCGACGCTTCTACACACGGAGAAGCTGTTGATCGTACTTTTAAAATCGTCTAATCTGCAACAAAAATATTACAAAAACACAAATTATCTAATGTACTCAATCGCTAAGTGTTTAAAAATCTAGAGAAAGGAGGACTTATCTGATCAAAAGTGCGTCGAAGTTGAATCTTCAGGTCTCAATATTCCGGCTCTCCCCTCACCGAGACTCAATTTCAAATTCTCAAAATCGATAATATTCTACTAGCTAAAATCCTCACTCGCTCACGCTCGCTCGATGAAAAATCATTATATAATAGATAATATTAAATTAAACTAAAAAATATTTTATTATTTAACTACATTCAATTATTATTTATTAAATTGTACCCATATAGATTTATTATCATATGTATAATAATTAATGAATTTATTATTATTGTACGATGAATTAAAATGATAATATTAAAAAAATAGAAATTATCTATAAAAATAATTATTTTTGTACGAAATAGAGTTTAATTATTATTGCAATAGCACTTTTCATAAAGGAATTATTATTGATTTTTTATTGTCATGTGATATGTATACTTCCTTTGCAAATAATTATTTTATTTATTTAGCAGTACTTATTAATTTGTGAGTTATTGGTAATTTGGTAATAGCACTTTTTATACACTGAGAAAAATATTATAATAAATATTAAAATAATCTATATTAAAAATTACTATATTGTATAGGAAAAGTGACATCTCAGCAAGATAATAATTTTTGCTATGTTATATAGTAAAATTTAGATATAATATCTTTTAATATCCAATATCCTAATTCTGATATTCAATATAGTAATTTTTATTATATAAGTCAGCAAATTATATTATTCAATCTGGTATTTTATAAATGCGAATTTAAGGAAGTAAAAATGAATTATATTTTGTTTTTAATTAATTCGAAATAGAACGTATATATTGGGGAATTCCTTTTGTCAATTAAGTACTACAGAAACATTTAATATTTGGAGATTGAATTATATACTATTCTTACGCAGTTGATCGCAATTTTTATTCACTCGCATATATTTATTCATTACACTTATTGGTCACAAACTTAAATACTATTTCAATCGCTATCATTGCAATACGCTGAACGGAAGATACATTTTCGCATAATAACTAAATATCTTGTTGTTTCTTATATACTAATTGAAAGTTTTATACACGCCACCTATTGGACGAACGGAGTATTAGAATAGCCTTAAATTAAAAAGTCGTTTCAAAACAATTGAATACTGAAAAAGAAATGAACGTATACGCGTATATAAAATATTTCTACAATACTTATTATACAAATTTTAATATATGTAGTATATACATTTCACTATATAGGATGTAAGAACTTTTGTAATTTTGATATTAAAATTTGCTATTTACGTAAGATTGATTATAACATTACATATTAAATATTGTAAAACTTTATTTTATAAATTTACTATAGTACAATTTTTACTATCCAAAATAGCAATTTTTGTTACTGTTATATAGTTATATTTGATAAATGATGTTGGATACATTGCTATACCTAAAGTAATATTAATTATAAATGTAACAAAATCTCTCATAATTTTAGAATGTCACAGTTTTCCTACATAAATACCTATAAAAAAGTCAAACACTATGTCTAATTATTCCATTGGATGCCGCGATCATATTGAATTAAAAAAAATTAATTTTTATAAACTATTTAAAAAATATAACATAATTTATACTTAAATCGTCATTTTGACAGTATAAAATTTAATATAATGTGGATGTGGATAATATCATTTAATATCTACTTAATGAACTGAATTTCCTGAATTTCTGAGAATTGATCTACTACTTACATCGTACATTCTAGTAATCTGCCGTGAAAAAGAAAACTTACATAAATATAAAACCAATGAAACTGAGAATATTAAGATAAACTGATTTATTTAAAATCTTTTATGAAAATAATGTTTTAAATAATAAAAATTAGGACTTATATTAAAACAGGTATTTTCTATCTAATAGTGCATTAAAAATTCGAATTGAAAAAAAAAATCTTTAAAAAATGTAAAGAATGTACTTGCGTGGTTTTATTTAGTAAAATATTTTATCAAAACCTTAAGTAAAAGCACTTGCGTGTTTTTTCAGTTAAAACGTAAATGAACTCGGACATACTTTTATACATTAAAACTTACATAAATGAAATAAATGAAATTATTTGAACGGAAGAATGAAAAAAATTTAAATATCAATCTGCAAAAAGTACTTTTATTATTCTGCATACAATAATATTTTTATAGCTTTTTAAGCTAGGAAAGGACTTACTGAGAATATTTACTAATAAATATGAAAATGAAAATTTTCGTGTAAAACGTTTCTGAGCATTGATCAATTCGATTATTATAAATATACTTATAATTGCAAACTTAATTTTAATTAAATAACAACATGTTATACATTAAATTAATTATACAAGTACTTACGTAGATTTCTATTTATCACAGTTCAAAGTTGAGTCAAAATTATTATAAAGAACTTACATTAATCGGTGCGAACTTTAATTTTCAACAAGTAAGTAGTATTCAGTCACATTTTTACACGAAAAACTTACTCAAAAGATTTTGCGTAAGCTTTTATTTAACATTTTATAATGAGACTACAGGACTTACGTCACTTTTACCCAACGGAAAGTCACTTACGGTAGTTTTTCCATATTACTTTAATAAATTTTTAAATTATCAGGTACTTACGATATTTTTTTAAGTTTTTTTAGAAAAACAGCACGTTATATTACCTTAATTTTTTAATAGATAAATTCAACAATGTCTACGGAATTCATTGATACCAAAACCTCATTTTCGAAAAAAATGTCACTTATGTATGTTTTTCTTTTTCACGGCAGTAATGTTGTTAATATCTCTTAGTTTATTAACAAAATTATCATAAATTTATAATAAATACTATATATCTATTACAAAATTAAAAAAAATCATTTCTTTCTGTAGATGATTTCCAGGTGCCTAATGTTACCTCCAGGTTAACGGGGCAACATCTACTGAAAGGCCTATTACGAATAAAAAAAAAATATTTCTTCCTGTAGTAGATGTCCAGGTCCCTAATGTTACCTCCAGGTCATCGGGGCATCATCTACTGGAAGGTTCATTATAAAAAAAAAAATTTTCTTCCTGTAGATGATGTCCGGGTCCCTAATGTTACCTCCAGGTTAACGGGGCAACATCTACTGGAAGGCATATTACGAAATCAAAAAAAAATTTTCTTCCTGTAGAAGATGACCAGGTCGGTAATGTTATCTCCAGGTCATCGGGGCAATATCTACTGGAACCCATATTACGAAATAAAAAAAAAATTTCTTCCTGTAGAAGATGTCCAGGTTCCCTACTGTTACCTCCAGGTCAACGGGGGATCATCTACTGGAAGGCATATTACGAAATCAAAAAAAAAATTTTTCTTCCTGTAGAAGATGTCCAGGTCGGTAATGTTACTTCCAGGTCGACGGGGCATCATCTACTGGAAGGCCTATTACGAAACCAAAAAAAAATTTTCTTCCTGTAGAAGATGTCCAGGTCCCTACTGTTACCTCCAGGTCGACGGGCCATCATCTACTGGAACCCATATTACGAAAATAAAAAAAAAGATTCCCTTCCTGTTGATGATGTCCAGTCCTTAATGTTACCTTCAGTTATAACTGATCGAGATAAACAAATAACTAATCGTTTTAAAT
>JANSJX010000722.1:0-18310 GCA_026168455.1 Theocolax elegans | reverse complement strand
CAAAATTATTATTTAGCATTTTTTAATGATCTATGAAAATAAATACATACGGAGAGTATAATCCTCAAATATACCTTATCATTATTGTAATTGCTAGTTTAATGTATAACCTACTGTGTAATGCAACTGAAAATAATAGATTTATTCTAATTTAATAAAAATAAAAATAAAATGTCAATTTATTATTTAAATGATGTATTCTATAAATACCTTCGATTAAGAATCTTCCGAATATTCGGGAATTGAACGAAAAATAAATGAAACCGCCTCTTCTCTTATTTTTCTACTTAGTCTTTTGTTCTTTTATTAATTAATTAACAACAATTGAGTATGACCCTTAAACAAATATTTAACTTCGACTATGCAAACGAATATTTTGATCAATTTACTTCAAATTAATTGCGTGCTCAGATAATACGTTCAATTATATTAAGAATTAAATCATAGTTTCAGTGATTCGGAAAGAGTGAAGTTTCAAGAGAAAAAACATCTTGTGAAATTAATTTACAAACTGCCCTAGAAGACACCTGACCATAAATGTAACAGCTGACAGAACATCAGCTTCAGAGATACGTTTAAAGTTGAATGAGAATGACAGTTAGAGTTGTAAGGGGTTCGTAGCACCTTTTTAAGGTCACTAGCAGTAAGAGGAGTACTAGGACCGCTACAATCAGCATAATGAGCATTTACTGCATCAAAGGAGAAATGGTTAAGAGGTGAGGGTTTATTATGACCCAAAATGCCCATTTTTCTAAATTCGCGCCACTTTGCTGAGGGATCCGGGGCTCTTTTCAATTTATCCTCAAAATAGCAGTTCTTTTTGGTGTCTAATTCATTGGATACCTCTCGTCGCATTTGCCTATAGATGTCGATATCAGCTGCTCTACCATAACGTGAAGCAATTTTGTAGGCTTGTCACGTGCAGACATTTTAATACGCAAATCATGTGAAACCCAAGGTTTGATTTTTTTTTTTCATGGTTATCTTTTTGAGTGAGAGAGAGAATGAGAGATAGAGAGGAGAATGAGAGATAGAGAGATGAAGAAGAGAGAGAGAATGAGAGATAGAGAGAATGAAGATAGAGAGAGAGAATGAGAGATAGAGAGAGAATGAGAGATAGAGAGAGAGAATGAGAGATAGAGAGAGAGCAGAATGAGAGATAGAGATAGAGAGATAGAGAAGGGAGATAATGAGAGAGGGAGATGTGACATAGAGTGAGAGAGAGAAAGAGAGAAATAGAGAAGAGAAAGAGAGAAGAGAGAATAGAACGAGAGAAGAGAGATAGATAAAGAAAAAGAGATAGAGAAGGAGAAAGAGAGATAGAGAAAGAGCGAGAGAGAGAAGAAGAGAGAATAGATATAGAGAGAGAGAGAAATGAAGATAGACGTGAGAAATAGAGTGATAGGGAGAAGAGAGAAAGAGAGATAGAGAGAGAGAATGAGAGAGACAGAATCGAGAGAGAGAGTGGAGATAGATTGAGTTAGAGAGATGAGAGAGAGTGAGAGATAGATTGAGAGTTAGAGGAGGGAGAGAGAGAGTGAGAGATAGATTGAGAGTTAGAGAGAGAGAGAGAATGAGAGGTAGTGAGTGAGAGAGAATGAGAATTAGAGAGAGAGAGAGAGAGAGAGAGAATAAGAGGTAGAGAGTGAGAGAGAATGAGAGGTAGAGAGTGAGAGAGTATGAGAGAGAGTGTGGGACTGCGGAGTGACAGTGAGTAAGAATGAGGGACTATGAGAGGGAGAGAGTGATATAGCGCGAGAATGAGATCGAGTAAGAATGAGGGACTGTAGATGGAGAGAGTGAATATGAATTAGGGATTGTGAGGGATTATGAGGGCGAGAGTAAGAGAATGAGAGAGAGAATGACAGATAGAGATGAGAGAATGAGAGATAGAGAGAATGATAGATAGAGAGAGAGAGTGAGAGATAAAGAAAATAAGAGAGAGAGGAAGGGAGAGGGAGACAGAGAGAGAGAGAGAGAGAGAGAGCGAGAGAGAGAGAGGAAGGGAGAGGCAGACAGAGAGAGAGAGAGGGATGGGAGAGGCAGAGAGAGAGAGAGGGAATGAGGGAGAGAGTGATATAGTGCGAGAGTGAGAGCGTGTAAGAATGAGTGAGAATGAGGGATTGCGTAAGTGACAGTGAGTAAGAATGAGGGACTGTGAGATGGAGGGAGTGATATAGTGCGAGAGTGAGAGCGAGTAAGAAGGAGGGAGAGTGAGGGAGTGCGAGAGTAAGAGTGAGTAAGAATGAGGGACTGTAAGAGGGAGAGAGTGAACATGAATGAGAGAGAGATGGATTGATTGATGTATTTATTGGGCCAATTATGGGGTAGAAAATCCATAGGCACTAAAGCGAACTGATACATAGAGTAAAACTTTTTTAAAACTAGATAATAATATAAAATTGCATAACAAAAACATAAAATAAAAACCATGACAGAGTAAAGAATTAAAATAACAAAATAAAATATATGTACAATTGATTAATAGATTAATAAACTAAAACTTAAAAATAAATAAAAAAATAGTTAAATAACAAAATAGTTAGCGTTCGCATATCAACTGCAATATAAAATAAAAAAGAATATATATAATGAATACAATGAATAAATAAATAAATAGTAACAAAAATGACGTATAATGACGCAATGAAATACAGAAGAAATGACAGATGAAATAACACAGCAATGCTGATTAAACTTAAACTTATATATCCAGGTGATAGAGAGAATTAAAGGTAGAGAGAGAGAGAGAGAATGAGAGATCGATTGATAACTATATTTATTTGCGCCAAAGTTGATACAACCGGATGGCTCTCATCATATAAAATAGAGCATATAAAATAAATTAGACAACTAAAGAAGAATTAATATAACCGATAATTCATATGCAAATAATAATTCACGCTAAATCTACATTATATTAAAATTATCATTTTGAACGATTTTGTAAAAACTCCCCTATTCTTGCGAAAAATACTTAAAACATATATATTTTATGATAAATATGTGTAACATAAGTTAATGCATCATATTACTGACAAAAAAATTATTATTATAATTACTAAGGGATATAAAAAAAAACCGATAAATTATAATGTCCGTCCGTCCGTCCGACAAACATTATCTTGGCGTGAGAGAGACAGTGAATTTCTCTATGTCTCTTTCATTCTCTCTCTCTTATTCTCTCTCTATCTTCCATTCTCTCTCTCTCTATCTCTTTCCCTCCCTCTCTCCCTCTCTCCCTCTCTCCCTCTCTCCACCACTCCTTCTCCTAATGCGTCTAAAGGCCTAGTTTGTAAGGTCTCATCACTGGCTGTCAGAGACCTTATAGTTGACAAAGCGTATTTACTTAAGGGTGCAACGGCCTCTAGCATTTTTGGCGTGGGAGGAGATTCCTCACTATATATCAGGCCGCTGTGGCCGAAGACGGTTCACGCCTTATGGATGAAGTCTCTGCGCAGAGCTAAGGAAATTGGATACTTGCGCCCGATTGTTAAAAATTGTATGGTATTCATGCGCAAAGAAAAGAGGGGTGCTCTACTTCGCATTAATACTGAAGCTGAGCTTCTCACCTTACCGCCAAATCCTTCAGCACCTAGTGCCACTCTTTCTCCCTTGTGAAGGACAGCTGGTCAGTCGACTCCACCTCATGTACGTTCATACTCTCGTTCTTTCTCTATCATTCATATTAACATCAATCGTCTCAAGACTCATTTTGCATCTATCGAA
The DNA here is from genome assembly GCA_026168455.1 of Theocolax elegans. Taxonomy (NCBI): domain Eukaryota; kingdom Metazoa; phylum Arthropoda; class Insecta; order Hymenoptera; family Cerocephalidae; genus Theocolax; species Theocolax elegans. The sequence goes on along the minus strand of JANSJX010000722.1, from coordinate 14,581 downwards.
TCATTAATACATCCTCAAGCCTACGATGTGATAGCGCTCACTGAGACCTTTCTAACGGAATCGGACTGCTCTGACATAGTAAAATTGCCTGGATACACTATCTACAGACTTGACCGAGTGGGCAAGGAAGGAGGGGATGTTGCTGCTTATGTTAAAGACGAGTATAAAGTTAAGATGTTGGCCCACTCTGATAAACTGTTCTCGAACTCTCCTGAGTTCATGATACTACATATCATTGGTAAATCAATTTCGATGATCCTGTGTGTTGATTACAGGCGGCCAACAGCTTCTTACCCCATTGCTTTCTTTGATTTATTATCTGATATCCTTCCTTCCCATAGGCTCGCTGTTATAACTGGGGATTTCAATATTGATATGAAGTCCCCAAGTGCTGCGGCAGACATGATGAGAGCTAATATAACTGCTCTCAATTTATCTCTCGTCAATTCGGATCCAACGCATCATGCCGTCTCATCATTGGGCTTTTCACACACTTGGCTTGATCTCTTCCTTATCAGTGACCCATCTCCTGATTATTTGTATTCTAAGTCATTAACCCCTTTTGCTGCGGGACACGACTACATTACGTTACATTTACAAATTAATAAAGACCCGCCCAAAATAAAAAAGTACTGGTCACGTGATTTGGAGGGGATCAACCTCCAGGAGTTAGCCGATACATTCGAAGCTATTTTTAGCTCAAGCTCAGCTCTCTCATCTCATCACTCTACTGAATCATTTTCCTCATTTCATTCAGAGTCGTCTGGCTAGAATTTGAATTTAAATTTGAACGTAAATTTGAACTTAGAGTCAAACTTGATTTCTTCCCCATTATCTTACTCTCCTTCTAATCTTTCACCTCATGCACCGTTTCCACTTACCTCCTCTCATTATGCAACATCACTCAACCTGTCACCATCCAACTTATTCTATACACATCATCGCACTCAATCATTCTGCATGTCATCACCTAATTTATTACTCACTCAGCCATCTCTCATGTCTTCACCTAACTTATTAATCACTCCTCATAGCTCTCATTCATTAGGCTCGGTGCCACATAACTTACCACATTCTCATCTCGATCTTCATTCGCCTACGCATATTCATTCTTCTTCTTGCGTTGATCTTTCCGCCCACCTCCTGACTTCCGTTTCTCACCTCATGGTATCCGCTCTTTCTGCTTTTGATACTATCGCGCCGGCTAAGCTGATAACGGTCGGCAATAAATCTAAGCCATGGGTGACAGCGGAGGTTAGAAGGCTTATTAAGGCCAGGAACTTGGCGTTCAAAAGCTTCAAAATTTCTAACCACATGGAGTTTTATGAGAAATACAAGGCTCTTAGGAACAAGGTCTCTAATCTTCTCGATTACAATAAGTATAACTTTTTATCTAATAATTTAAAGAGCGCTGTAAACCCGAAAGCGAAATGGAGAGAATTAAAAACCTTGGTCTCTGTTCCAAGCCTAACTCATCTTCGCTGGATTATTTCTCAACCCAAGAATTGAATAATCACTATGCCTCCATATCCAATCGGGTTCCTCCGCTCTCACCCTCCTTTTTAAACTCAATCCTTTCCCCTGCTTCCGACCATTCTAGTCCATCCTATTTCGATTTTAACGTAGTTAGTCCCTTGCAGTTCAGCGTGCTCTTTTTAATGCGAAGTCAAGGGCGGTGGGGACGGATGGACTCTCTGTGGCGATGCTCAAGCTCCTTGAGCCGCAACTGACCCCGCAACTCACATCGCTTTTTAACGATATGTTGTCGATCGGCTATTTTCCTGACTGTTAGAAGAGGTCGCTGCTTCTTCCATTTGCGAAGTCGAACAGGATCGAATCATGCTCGGACACTAGGCCTATTGCTAAGCTCTGCGAAGTCTCTAAATTACTAGAACGCCTGGTTTATTCGCAGTTTTCATTTTATCTAGAGGCTATTCATTTACTGATAGATAGACAAGCGGGGTTTCGCAGAGGTCATAGCACGCAAACTGCACTCTTGGGTGTCCTTGATGACATCAGAAGGGCTATTGACTCACGATTAATCACTATATTGGTCCTGTTCGATTTCTCCAAGGCTTTTGATTCAGTACCGCATGGTCCTCTATTACTTAAATTGCGTGATGTGGGTTGTTCGCACACTGTGTTGAGGTGGTTTTACAACTACTTAGTTGGTCGTTCACAGGCCGTAGTGGACGAGTTGGGAGTCTGTTCCGATTGGCTTGAGGTAAATTCGGGTGTACCGCAGGGCAGTGTCCTGGGTCCCTTACTCTTTTCGATTTTTATTAATGACCTCCCTAATGTTCTCGTATTTAGTAAGTACATGATATATGCTGATGATGCCCAGGTTTATTACTCTTTTCCTCCCGGAGAATTCGAGCTGGGTATACGAAGAATCACTCAGGATGCTAACGCTATAGCATCTTGGGCCTCCATAAATGGTCTAAATTTAAATGTGAGCAAAACCAAAGTAATGATCCTGGGCAGTAAAGCTTATGTCTCGCGTATCGATCTAGCCACTGCCCCGCGAGTTAAGCTTCTGGATAGCTACCTTAATTATGAAAATCAGGTAAAATCACTGGGTGTCTGGCTATTACCTACTCTGGACTGGTCCAAGCACGTTTTGGCCATTTCTCAGAGGGTTCACGGAATCTTGCGTTCACTCTGTTTTCATCGAAGGGCCTTCTCTAGGAATACCCGCAAATATCTTGTTGAGGTTTTAATTTTTCCTCACTTTGATTACGCTTGCGCTGTCTATAACGACTTGGACCGGACCAGAACCTAAAGCTCCAGAGGCTCCTCAACGCGTGCGTTAGATTTGTTTGGGGTAATTTACGTAGGTTCGATCACGTTACGCCATACAGATTGGAGTTGGGATGGTTATCTGCGGAGTCGAGACGGTTATTTTTCATTGGTTCTTTATCATTCAGCATCCTGTCGCATAATTCCTCTCATTATCTTTCCGATCATTTTACTCGTTTCAGTAGTCATCTGATCAGCGTACTTCATCTCGTCATCCTCCTAAACCATTGACATATCATCCACCTCGTACTGAATCGCTCCATAAATCTTTCATAATCACTGCATCTAAATTTATAAATTCACTTCCTATCATGTCGTTTGATCCATCTCACATAAACTCATTCAAAAAACTTGCCTTCTCTCATCTTCTTAGTCTCGACTCCGCGGCCTGGGAGGGGAGAGTCGCGACTGAGGGGTTGATCCGTCCCCAATTTAGCGAGACGAGCGAAGACTGATTAACTGTAGATTGATTAACTCTATTTTGTTATTGTTATTTTATTGCGCTGCGCTCTTTTTTATTATTATTTATCTGCTTTCTTGTTTATTTTTTTACACTGTTTTATACATCTTTCGTTTTTACACTTTGTTATTTTTATCATTTTTATATTTTTATTGTTTTTACTTTTATTGTTTATACATATTTATTTTATTCCGCTGCGTCTTTATACTGCGTTTTTACTCACGTTATTATATTATTTATTTTTTGTTTTTTGTTATACCATTCTTATATTTTTATTATTATCATGTATAATTTTTGTATTTTTATATTCTGTATCATCTACATTGTATGTAATTTTGTGTTAACAGGGTTTCTACCCTAATAACCCAATAAAGTATCTATCTATCTATCTATCTCTCCCTCGCTCTCTAACTCTCTCTCTATCTCTCCTTCAATCTATCATTCTCTCTCTCTATCTCTCTTACTCTCAATCATATTCTTTCTCTCTCACTCTCTTTATCTCTCATTCTCTCTCTTTATCTATCTCATTCTCTCTCTCTCTCTCTCTTTATCTCTCATTCTCTCTCTTTATCTATCTCATTCTCTCTCTCTCCTCTCTCTCTCTTTATCTCTCATTCTCTCTCTTTATCTATCTCATTCTCTCTCTCTCTCTCTCTCTCTTTATCTCTCATTCTATCTCTTTATCTATCTCATTCTCTCTCTCTCTCTCTCTATCTCTTTATCTCTCATTCTCTCTCTTTATCTATCTCATTCTCTCTCTCTCTCTCTCTATCTCTTTATCTCTCATTCTCTCTCTTTATCTATCTCATTCTCTCTCTCTCTCTCTCTATCTCTTTATCTCTCTTTCTCTCTCTTTACCTATTCATTCTCTCCCTCTCTCTCTATCTCTTTATCTCTCATCTCTCTCTTTATCTATCTCATTCTCTCTCTCTTTAGCTATCTCATGCTCTCTCTCTCTCTCTTTCTCTCTATCTTTCATTCTCTCTCTCTTATTCTCTCCCTCTCTCTTTCTCTCTATCTTTCATTCTCTCTCTCTTATTCTCTCTCTCTTTCTCTCTATCTTTCATTCTCTCTCTCTACTCTCTCACTCTCTTTATCTTTCGTTCTCTCTCTTTATCTATCTCATTCTCTCTCTCTCTCTCTACCTCTTTATCTATCTCATTCTCTCTCTCTCTCTCTATCTCTTTATCTATCTCATTCTCTTTATATCTTATATATCTCATTCTCTCTCTTATTCTCTTTCTCTTTCTCTCTATCATTCATTCTCACTCTCTCTCTCTATCGCTCTCCCTCTCTCTCTCCCTCTCTCTCTCCCTCTCTCTCTCTCCATCTATCATTCTTTCTCTCTATCTCTCTTTCTATCTATCATTCTCTCTGTCTCTTTATCTCATTCTCTCTCTCTCTATCTCTTTATCTATCTCATTCTCTTTATATCTTTATATATCTCATTCTCTCTCTCTGTCTCTCACTCTCTCTCTCCCTCCCTCTCTCTCTCTCTCTTTATCTCTTTATCTCTCTTTCTCTCTATCTTTCATGCTCTCTCTCTTCTTCTCTCTCTTTCTCTCTATCTTTCATTCTCGCTCTCTAATTCTCTCTCTCTCTTTCTTTCTATCTTTCATTCTCTCTCTCTTATTCTCTCTCTCTCTTTCTTTCTATCTTTCATTCTCTCTCTCTTATTCTCTCTCTCTCTCTTTTTCTCTATCTTTCATTCTCTCTCTCTTATTCTCTCTCACTTTCTCTCTATCTTTCATTCTCTCTTTCTTATTCTCTCACTCTCTCCCTCTCTCTATCTCTCATTCTCTCTCTCCCTATCTGTCTCTCTATCTGTTCCTCTCACTGTCTCTTGAGAATAAGAAAGAGCGAATGGGGATAGAGAGCGAGAGAGAGAATGAGAGAGAGGGAGAGAGTGATAGAGTGCGAGAGTGGGAGTGAGTAAGATTGAGAGAGAGCGAGGGAGAGCGAGAGTGAGAGTGAGCAATAATGAGGGACTGTGAGAGGGAGAGAGTGAGGAAGAATGAGGGAGTGTGAGGGAGAGAGAGGGAGAGTGAGGGAGAGAATTGTTGATTTTAAAAGTGGATTTAAGTTTTTTTGTATTTCGTTTGTAAGTCGTATTGTAATTCTTTAGTTATTGTTTACCAAATCAATCGACCCCAAAATAGTCTTCGGGATATTCATGTGCTTTATATATTTCTCATGATAAAATGTCATGTCTATATTCAAAAATTGTGGTTTTTTGTTGTGTTGAAGTATTAATTGATTTCTATTTGATACTATTAGGTTATGATGTTGTCCTGTAATTCGATTTAAATTAGGAAACAGTTCAAGAGATTTATTTCTAAATATCTTTTCCAAATGTTTTCGCATCCTAGATTCGTCGTATTCGATATTACAAGGACAAATTCCAAAACATATAGATATTGCATTCGCTATTGCAAATATACCACAATTAAAATTTTGTTGTTGTTGCTGTACTTTTTCTAAAACTACATTTATAGATGCCATTTGTGGAAATAATCTATTAATAAATTCTAAATGGTCGTCTACAAGATTCGAATTCATACTGTCATAAACGTGAATTTTTATTTTATCGTACCAGATACAAATCCAATGTCCGCCCTTGTAACTACCATTATGTAATATTTGTATAAATTCTTCTCCAATTAGTCCTTCATGGATTTGACTCAATATTTGACGTAATAAAGGTGTTTGCATATTAAATTGTGGTATTAACTTCATAAATTCTTCTATAAGGTTATCATTCAACATACCTTCATGATTATTTCCATCTTTTTTAATAATATCGTAGAATTCTTCAAGCATTTTTAATACTGTTGCACTGAAAAATGATTTTGTAAGTTAACTAATGATGAATTATATTATTATATCATTGCTCCAAACAAAAAGTATCATATGTTATAACTATTATGTAGTATAACAATTTAAAATTTGTTATAAAAAGTCACATAACCGAAATCCATTCTATATAAATAGATTCATTATTTGATAAAAAAAATTTATAAATTAATTAAGAATAACAAAAAATAATAAAATCTATAATTATTAACAATTTAAAATTCAAAAAGTTTCAAATTGTTTTTCATATTAAGGTCTGAAGTTTTTAATTATTTTAATGTTTGAATTACTACACTTTATAGGAACCAACAATATATAGATCTGTATTATTTTTAAATTATATTCAAATATTAAATCTAAACTTTATTATTTAAAATTATAGAATATTAAACATAATGTGAATAACATAAATACTAAATGATTTTTACACAGGTATTTTGTATTTTAAATCAATAAAATATTTATGAATCAATAAAATATAGGACTTAAAAATTTAATTTTGATATTTTGATATAAATTGCATAGTGAACATGTACTTGACGACTATAAGATACGCCTACTGTAAAATTTTTTAAATATCCTATTAATAAACCTCAGATGAGAATCAAATGTAATTTTCTCATCTGGTTCTTATCTGACTATTAATTGATTTTTATTTGTTTTCCATATGATCAAAGTCAAATGTTATTCTGCCAAATTTAGAAATATAAATCAAGAATATAAGATTTAGATGAGAATCAAATAAAACTCATTTAACTTTCATCCGAAAATCATATCAAAGTTACATCTGATTCTCATTTATTTTCTTTTTAAGTTTATCAATACGGTATAGTGATTTAATCTTGGTGATTTGTGTCATTACTGATAATTTAATCTATTAAGTTTTAAAGATTTGCATACGAATCTGTTTCCAGTCGCAAATACTAAAAGATCACAATCTTCCAGTCCTTGCCTACAAAGATGACTGATACTATTAAATCTAGACTTGCCATAACATGATTGTTCGTGGAGTAAACTTTATTTTTTGAATTTTTTTAGCATTGCTAACAAAAAATAAATGAAACATCATCAAACCCTGCTAAAAATAGTTAATTAACGCCAATTATAACCAATTAAAATTTAATCGGATTGAATTGTATTTCATCGCGTTAAGAGAATATTCCTAATACACTTTAATTGAAATAAATCCAATATAATTGTAATTGTTTTTAATACATATTTACCCAACTAAAAGTAATAAGAAGTAATTGTTATTATGTAAAAGAAATTTTATTAAATACAAGTACAAATCGGATGTAATCATAATCGTTTTAAATAGGTTAATTATAATCATAATTAATTAAATTAAATAGTTATACTCTAAAAAATAGTCGATTAATAACTGTATTCATGCAATTATCCTCACAAAACAACTACTAATATATTAAAAATAATAGTATATTACAGTAATACATAAAAATAAAGAATCAAATGCACTCAACTAAATAATTTTTTAACAAAATGTAAACAATTAATAATTTACAAACAATTTGAATTAATTATTAAAATAATTAAATAAACTAAAAACAATATAAACGATTACAAAAGTATTATAATAATTTATAGCTGATTATAGCCGATGATAAAAATAATCAAATAACCTAAAAATATAAAACGATTATGAAAATAATCAAATAAATTAAAAACAAATTAAACCGTTTAAAAAAATTAGTAAGTAAACTAAAAAGAATTAAAACCGATTATAAAAATAATCAAATTAACACTAATGTAAACCAATTACAACAATACTCCAATAACAAGTTTAACTTATTAAAACCAAGTTCTTTGATTAAACCTGATTTAAACTAATTTCTCTTTTTTAAATCGGTTTTAATCGATTATGTTTGTCAAAGAAGATTTCTAATTCTATTTTACAAAACTGCATTTCATAACTGGCACAAAAGTTTTTGGTATATTGTAATACTATATTTATTAAGTTTTTCTTTATATAAAGAATAGTTAAAGAGGCAAAATATGCACCAAAATAAAAACGCACATATTGCATTAGCATATCGTCAGTTTTTAGAAAGATGATGGATTAAAATAGTTGTGCTCTACTGCTTAATATTTTTTTTTTTTTTTATTCTTGATTTTGTGCCCTCTTTTTTCCTGGCACTTCCTACCGTTTATCCCCCTGGGGGACTTTAACGGTGTCCACCTACCACCTATGTGTGGGTGCTTTATCCCTGCCTTAAAAACCCCACCATCTCGCATTCGCCCGGGGTTATGCCCGTGGATGAGGGAAACCTGTGAAGCAGGGAAAACCTCACCCGAGATGGCCGGTGTATTCGAAACATTCTTTTTGGGTGTCAAAGTCACATTGCGTAGGCCTTGACACCGAAACCGAATGTTTCACACCTCCCGCTCACGTTGTGGAATGTGAAAAACACCTAACCGATCACGAAAGCCGCACGAGAATGGTCTCCCATCCAAGTACTAACCGCGCTCAGCGCTGCTTAACTTTCGCGATCGGCCGAGGTGCGCTTCCACCACTCCGCCACCGCGTCGGTCGCTCTACTGCTTAATATATAATTGAACTAAGGTTCAGTTACCTCATTTTTTAATGTGGATTTTAGTAAGTTATAACGCATTAAAAAATTAAAACCTTGTGACAAAATTTATACGTATTTTTTTAACTAACTCTAAGTATTTTTTGTTCTTAAACATTTTTCATTAAGGATACTTAAAGGATTGTCTTAAAATTTAAAACACGTGCACATGATTTAATATATAATAATTTTATGAATATTACTGTACGCGCGTAAATAATTATCACATTCTCTCTCATTATTGTTCACACATACATATGTATTTAATCATGTGTTAAAAAATACTTACATTGATAACACATGCATAAAATATCCTTGATACACATATATAAAATATCCTTGAAATTTCGTTCTTCAATTATTGATTAAAAATGATACAAAAAAATAACTATAAATATTTAAAAAAAAAAATTGAAATAATAAAAAATAAAAAATATGGTAACTGTATCTGTAAGTAATAATTGTAAATTATAATTACATATACACAAAAAACAAATAAATTGTATTTTACAGGCTAATAAATTCGAAAATATTTGATTATTTAACAATGTTTCCACGGTCAACTGTAAACACTGAATGAATATCTCACGGTATTTACGAATTCCAAAGTGTGAAATGGATATTCAAAGTTATGTAAACATAGGGAAATTTAGTAATTTATTTATAGTTATATTTTCACTATCAATAATAGTATTTGATGATACAAATACAAAACACCAAATATTCTCATATAAGATATTTTTATTTTTCTTATTAACCGATTAGGATTTCATTTATAATAGTACATTTGTATTATAAATTATAAAAGAATATAAAATCTAATAATTTAAAACTAGCTGCTTATATTATTATTAAATTCAAGCAGTCTAGGTATAGAGAGAGAGAAAGACAGTTAGAATGAGAGAGAGAGAGAGAGAGAGAGAGAAAGAGTGGGTGAGAGTGAGAGAGAGAGAGAAAGAGTGGGTGAGAGTGAGAGAGAGAGAGAAAGAGTGGGTGAGAGTGAGAGAGAGAGAGAAAGAGTGGGTGAGAGTGAGAGAGAGAGAGCGAGAGAGGGAGGGGGGGAGAGAGAAAGAGTGGGTGAGAGTGAGAGAGAGCGAGAGAGGGAGGGGGGGGAGAGAGAAAGAGTGGGTGAGAGTGAGAGAGAGCGAGAGAGGGAGGGGGGAGAGAGAGAAAGAGTAAGTGAGAGTGAGTTAGATAAAGAGTGAGAGATTTTGTTAAATTGTTTATTATGTATTTTATGTTAAGATTAATTGTTATTATTTGCAATCAAATTTTCAATTAATTATTATCCTTTTATTGTAATCAACATTTTACTTTATTTTATTAATTACGTTTTTTAATATTATATATTAGGAACAATAATTTTGAAGTTTGTGGTCTATCTGTTAACAAAATGCTTAAAATATATGATAGCAAGCTTATCGGCAATTGGCATACGCGGCAAATTGAATAAAATACCTGCACAAATAAATACTCTTTTACACCTGTGCAGCATACTCTTTAATATGCAATCTATTAACAAAATACACAAAATTTTACTGACAATGTATAATAATAATATGTATAATATGTATAATGGCGATATGATGAAAAAAGTGAGAATTATATATGTGCCACGAATGTTATGACACAATTGACTGTCATCGAATATATACATAAGTAAGAATAATACTATAGACAATATTTTTCTAAAGAGAAGAAGGTGTAACAACGCGAGGGAAAAAAGAATAGAGGTAATAAAAGGAACAATGTATATACCGCGAAGATCAGTGTATAATTGACTATCATTAAGTATAGACAACGAATATCTGTGAAGTTAGTATTTATTGTAGATATAATATAAATAAATATTAAAAGAGTAATATAAGTCGGCAGTTGGAGGCGACATGGGATATTTTTATTCTAAACCAGTAGCTCGAGAAGTAAGTAATTTAATTAAACTTTTTGCTTATATAATTATTGTGTTACCGATTATTTAAAAATTGCAAAAAATATTTTGGATTAATATATTACAGATTTATTTTATTATTTAAATTTATAATTAAAATATAATATATTAGAGACATGTGATTTGTTTCATATAAGTATAGATTATATAATTACTACATATAAATGTTTAATTTTATAGGCAAATAAGGATACACAAATGTATATATTAACCAGATATTTACAATGGCTTGAAAATGAAATTATCGAAACAAAAAATTTACGCGAAGAAATAATGAATAAATCTACAACAATGTTAAATTTAAATAATGAAGATAATATGCATAAAAAAGATGAAGATGACAAACAAAGTTTAGAGATTATACAAAAAAAATATAATACAATTAGAAAAAATTTAATGGATGGCGAAAATAAAGATGAACAAAATATAGCAGAACAAAAGCCATTTAATATCAATATTATAATGCCGACTAGTAAATCAGTGACTACAGATACAACAGAATATAACGATAGTCAAGGTTTGTATAATATATATGAATTTTGTATGATTTAAATGTATAAATTATTATAATTTTACATATATATATATATATATACTAGGGGGGCTTCGCCCCCCTGCGCGCTTCGCGCGCCAACCCCCTATTTTTAATTTCGAAAAGGTTTTTCATAATTAATTTATTTAAAATAATATTTTAAATTGTATTATTTTTTCATTACCATGGACACCTTACAAATTAAACAGATTCACACAACACCTTGGAGGTATTGCTATAGTTATTATAATTTATAAATAAAAGTTTACCAAAATTTAGTGTAGTGAAATCAGAATAAAAATAATAAAAAAAATAGAGACATATTAAATGTTAACTGTAAATTTTAAACTATACGAATTCTTATAAAGCTTAAATTTATATTTTAATAATTATAAATGTTAATGAAAAATTAACTTACCAAAAATAGTACAGTACATATACTTACTAAATTGTAGTATTTTAGTTAACAACTTATTAAAATTTGGATTATTTTAAACGGTTATAAATAGAACTTCACTTCCTAAAATTAATTTATTTAATGACGAACGATCATCGCCAAAAGTTCTATGTCATTAATATTTTGTACTTTTAGAGTAATAAAACTTTCTTCTTAATTAAATTAATTTTTGTATTAGTTTTAAAGAATTATTTATAAAATTTTAGCGCTATATAAATAAAAACCTGTTTCTTCCATTTCTCCCGTGATTCGTAATTTGCACCCTCTTTCAAAATTTGCGTTTTAATCCATAATTATGTCCAATTTATTTTTACTATGCAGAGCCCAAATATTTATTTTGATTATTATAAACAAATTCATTTCTTAATTATCCTTCTGTTTCTAATAAATACATACTTGTTTATTTAAAATATTGTGTTATATAAATATACGTAATCTACTTACTTATATATCCATACAATTTTTAAATTTTGATTTGAATAATATTTAAATTAAATACTACTAAAATAATAATTTTCGTAAAACTTTTGAAATGTAATTCGTATTTTATATTGCCTCTGTTTATGTATATATATATAATATATATGTGACATATATATAACATATATGTATGACATATATATATAACATATATATATGACACATATATATAACATATATATGACATATATATATAACATATATATGACATATATATAGCATATATATATATGACATATATATATAAAACATATATATATATGTTGAATCCTGAATTCTTAGACACGGCGGCGGCGGCGGCGGCGGCGGCGAAATATTTATATATTATAGAGAGATATATATGGGGTATTCCACGTGAAGTGGTCCGATCAAAATTTTAAATGCGCCAAATTTTGGGTACACATTGCAAATGTTTTTCAGAATACAGAAAAAAATTTTAGGTACTGGAATTTATTAGTTCAAAAGTTATTCTAACCTCAAAAAGTGAACTTTTCCAGTTTTTTTCAACACCAGCTGGGTTCATCGCTATTTAACTCAAAATCTATCAACTTTTACTATAGAACATTATATGTAACATTCGTTGCTAATTATGTCTAGAATTTATCCTTCTGGGTTAGAATTTCTAATTTCAAGGTAAATGTTAGATAAACTACATGTCAATATTCAACTTGAAAAAAAACTAACTTCGCCACAATTGATTTTTTTATCCAAAAATCCAAAAGAAAGCTTGGAGCAATACCTTTCAAATGATCTGTAGCATTTTTATGGCCTTCAATTCTGTAAAAAGTTATGATACTTTAAAGAAAGACGAAATTTTTTTAAAAATTTAAATGGGAAATACCATGTTAATTTTTGTGAATTTTTTGTCTTTCTTTAAATTATCATAACTTTTTGCAGAATTGAAGGCCATAAAAATGCTACAGATCATTTGAAAGGTATTGCTCCAAGCTTTCTTTGGACTTTTGGATAAAAAAATCAATTGTGGCGAAGTTAGATTTTTTTAAGTTAAATATTGACATGTAGTTTATCTAACATTTACCTTGAAATTAGAAATTCTAACCCAGAAGGATAAATTCTAGACATAATTAGCAACGAATGTTACATATAATGTTCTATAGTAAAAGTTGATAGATTTTGAGTTAAATAGCGATGAACCCAGCTGGTGTTGAAAAAAACTGGAAAAAGTTCACTTTTTGAGGTTAGAATAACTTTTGAACTAATAAATTCCAGTACCTAAAAATTTTTTTCTGTATTCTGAAAAACATTTGCAATGTGTACCCAAAATTTGGGGCATTTTAAAATTTTGATCGGACCACTTCACGTGGAATACCCCATATATACACACATTATAGTTCATGAAAACTGGCGAAAATCAGCTGGCAATAAACGGCGAACTTGGTTTTCTACAAGGAATCAACCCTATTCTCCAGGAAATAATCGACGTTATTTACAATAAAATGTATAAATATATGAATTATTCATCATAACATATCATCCGGAAATAAATAAATAGATATATATATATATATATATATTTATCGATTATATTCTATATTGCATGTGAACCTTCCCATATATAATTTAAAAGTTTTTCCATATACGATGAATTCGTAGAAAAGATTCTTCTTGCATTCCAATGCTTAAATGTCACCTTATAGAAAACAATGTGTGGTCTACGTCGTGCTGTATGGTTTGTATTATATATTAGTAGGTAAAGGTACAATAATTGTCAGTAGTTGTGTGCTTGACATAGAGAAGTAAATATTGTTTACAGATACAATACACTTCACGATGGATCACGTTTCGAAAAAAATAAAGGGAAACGAATGTACTGTAGCGGCATAGCTACATACACTCTTACCTGAATAAACACATATACACACGTACACACACACTCTCTCTCTCGCTCACTCTTTGCCTTTCTTTATCCAAAATACGATTTTCCCTTTTAACTGCTCTTTACTTTTCCTCGATCCTTTATTACCTTGTTTTCGTCCTCGAAACCTTTTGTTTCTACCTTTTCACGCCGAACGTGATAAACGAGGACGAGCGTTTACGGTCGGGCCTGACGCGGTCTTTCCCGTTGCACCGGGCAGGGACTTCCCCGCCCATGTGCGCCACACGTGCGAAGACTTAAGTTTCGCGCGTCCTTTCTTTATTACTCCTTTTTCCACCACCTTTTTTTCTTCCTAATTTTCCTGAGCATAGTGACGAGAGACAAAACAGATAGACTCAAGCACTCACCGCGACAACACCTTGGTCCGACTCTCGTCGAGCGCTGCGCTCCGAGACACCAAGCCGCATAGTTCTATTCTCCATATTATAAACATTTTTGTATTTACGTAGTTGTGCAACTTAGTAATTTAATAAATATACTCAAGACTTATTATATAAATTATTACTATTATTTATGCACCCGAGCCCACAAAATTGGTGACCCCGACGTGATCCGCACGTAGACATT
>JANSJX010000721.1:0-18313 GCA_026168455.1 Theocolax elegans | reverse complement strand
TTGATATTTCGGATGACGGCAAGAAGCAAAAGTCTGGACTTTGACTGACTTGCTGTTATCATAACAATTGCAACTGACATTATTGATTTTCGGAAACGTTACCACACTAGCAGGTAACTTAAGCTCATTTTAGCTACCTTAAGCTGAAAGTTAGCTCCACTGCAATAAAAACAGTGTCTCCAAGCTGTCTGCGGCTTGAAATGAGCTGAAACAAGGAAACTTAAGCTCATTTTAGCTACCTTAAGCTGAAAGTTAGCTCCACTGCAATAAAAACAGTGTCTCCAAGCTGTCTGCGGCTTGAAATGAGCTGAAACAGGAAACTTAAGCTCATTTTAGCTACCTTAAGCTGAAAGTTAGCTCCACTGCAATAAGAACAGTGTCTCCAAGCTATCTGCGGCTTGAAATGAGCTGAAACAAGGAAACTTAAGCTCATTTTAGCTACCTCATAGATTGGAGACAACTATAAGATACCCGTCTATGTGTTGATATTTCGTATGACGGCAAGAAGCAAAAGTCTGGACTTTGACTGACTTGCTGTTATCATAACAATTGCAACTGACATTATTGATTTTCGGAAACGTTACCACACTAGCAGGTAAATTAAGTTCATTTTAGCTACCTCAAGCTGAAAGTTAGCTCCACTGCAATAAGAACAGTGTCTCCAAGCTGTCTGCGGCTTGAAATGAGCTGAACAAGGAAACTTAAGCTCATTTTAGCTACCTTAAGCTGAAAGTTAGCACCACTGCAATAAGAACAGTGTCTCCAAGCTATCTCCGGCTAGAATGAGCTGAATTAAGGAAACTTAAGCTCATTTTAGCTACCTCATAGATTGGAGACACTATAAATACCCGTCTTCGTTCCATAAATTTAGTATTAATATTGATAGGGTTTTTTGTGTGTCTTCGGTAAGTAACGGCATCTCATTTTTCTTTAGGAGTATTTTGGGAAGCTTGTGTAGCTAAATTATTTATTACGTTTAATTGTTCAAAATGAACAGTTGGATTTGTACACTGTAGATATATATTTGCTTTGTTGTAAAGTAACCATTGGATGTGTTTGACGAGTATGTTTTCTGAATAGGGATTTATAATTTCTTGAATGACACTAGCTTCGGTGGTATATACTATTGTTTTTAAAGTTGCTTCTCCTGTTAGATTGACTGAGAACCAGTATATGGCAAAATATTTGGAGTTTAAATTAGAATATGAGTTAGGTAGTGCAATTTTAAGTTTTTGTTCTAAGTTGTATATGGCTGCTCCAGCTTTTTTATTATTACTTATTCCTTCCGTAAAGATGTGTTGAATATTCTGATTTTTAAGGTTTTCTGATGCTATTTTATTTTTTAAAGGAGTAATTGGAGGAATATCCTTTGGTTTATTTAATATGTATGGGATCGTTTCATCAAGTCTATGTAAGATGTTTTCTAGTCTGTGTTCATAGGGCTTCGGAATTTTTCATATTTACAAATGTGGTTCATTCTTCGGAATTCTAACGGAGTAGGTATTACATTTAGCTAAGGTACTGGAAGTAGGACTTGTGTGATGTGCACCCAGGGCTACTTTTAAGCCTTTAAGGTGGATTGTGTTTAGTATGTTAGTATATTTGGATGAGTCATAGAAAATGCTACCGTAATCGAGTTAAAACAAGACAGTTGCTTTACAACTATTTAAGAGTACTTGTTGATCTGCTCCCCAATTTTTAGCGGCTAGCGATTCCCGCAAATTTAACCTTTGCATTGCCACGGATTTAAGAACTAGCAGGTGATGTTGCCAGTTCACTTTACACGGAAAGAAATTTGGTAATGGTATAATACCAATTAAATGTAAAAGTCACATGCCAAACCGTACTTAATAGTACGTGTCAACGATGGGCATACAGCGTACGAATTTTGGTATTCTTACGAGCAATATTAATATGGTATTTGAGAGTTCCGAAGTTTTGCACGTGAAGCTCCCAAGCAGTGAAATGTGGTGTTTCTAACTACATTCTGCTTGTTCTATGCAATACATTCGAAACCGTTTGCTCCGCGCGAGAAAAATTTGGAAATCGCATAATACCAATTTCAATGTAAATGTCACTTTCCACCTATACTTAATAGTAGGTTTACAAGTTGGATATACAACATAAGAATTTTGGTATCCTCGAATGCATATTAAGAGAGTTATCGAGAATTCCCATATTCTGCACGTGAGGTTACATGGTTGACTTTTGCCTATTCCAACCTTGGGCGCCTCACGCGCCCAAGATTGAAATCATACATACCAATGATCGAGTCAAGAGGTTATACAGTTTCTTTTACATGTGGCAATCCAAGTTTGGGCGCTTCACATGCCCAACGGTGAAATCGCATTTATCACACGTTTTGTAATATGTGTTATGTCACGAGTCGGCATTTATTACGATCATTAATGGAAAGCAGCGTTTACACCGTTGTATTAGAGGATTTCCTGATACTGTGGAATAGTAGTAATTACTATTTTTGCATAAATTATTCCAAAGTACTGGAACACCGGAAGCAGCATTATATTGGAATTAAGGGATAACCATCTTGGTCAATACAGATTTATTTTTTGGTATTATATGATTCCAATTATATGTTGTGATATAATATGTCAAATTTTTGGACATGTGTCATGCAAAAATTTCTTTCCGTGTATTGTCAAAGGTTAAGCCTAGAATTTTAATGTGTTGCGTTTCTATCAGTTTGTTACTATTTTTTATATTCTTGATTTTGTGCACTCTTTTTCCTGGCACTTCCTACCGTTTATCCCCCTGGGGACTTTAACGGTGTCCACCTATCACCTATGTGTGGGTGCTTTTATCCCTCCCTTAAAAACCCCACCATCTCGCATTCGCCCGGGGTTATGCCCGTGGATGAGGGAAACCTGTGAAGCAGGGAAAACCTCACCCGAGTTGGCCGGTGTATTCGAAACATTCTTTTTGGGTGTCAAAGTCACATTGCGTAGACCTTGAAACCGAAACCGAATGTTTCACACCTCCCGCTCACGTTGTGAAGTCAGGAAAAACACCTAACCGATCCCGAAAGCCGCACAAGAATGGTGTCACCCATCAGTTTTAGTTGAACCCCAGATTATGTTATGTGAGTTGAAATCTCTAAGAATAATAAAAGGTTACGGTAATTGATTTTTGATGTAGAGTAGATCATCAAAGGAGAACTTCTTTCTATTCTGAATATAAATATTACAGTTGTTACTTTTTTGGGTATAAAGCAAGTCACTGCAATTGCTTCGAGAGTGGTATCAAGTTTTATTTCACTACCATGTATATTATTTTTTATGAATATTGTCACACCGTCACTAGCGTGATTGGTTTACGATTAACATAAAATTCATTATAGCCTTTGATTTTATCACAGTTTTCGTTTTTGAAATTTGTCTCTTATAAGCATATTATTTTTAATTCTTTTAATTTAATTAACTGTTGTGGATTTATTAGTCTATTATAAAATCCGTTTACATTCCATTGCAGGATTTTGCTGAACATATTGATTATTTTAATTTATCTGTTTATTTATTTTAATGTTTTTATAGTAATAATGATTTTTCAATTTTTTTTTAATCTTTGTGAATATAAATTGTAGATTTTTTGATTCTAGACAAGGATACAAAGATCGTAGCTTTTTGGATATTTCTTGCATATTATTAGTATATTCTAATGCAATTTCAGGTACAAATTCATTCGAGAATCCTTTATTTAAGAAACTCTTAAATTTCCAGAAATCTAGTGGGAATGATTCGCCGGGGAGTTCAACTTTTTCTTTTACTCTTTGTAAGTGTAGGTCCAAATCAATAGTGTACTTATTTGTTTTGTATTCTAATTTAATTTTTTTAATTTCGGATTTTCCCGGGGAATTTATATTGGTTTCCTTGTTTTGCGCGGAATACTTAACAACTAATAATGATTCTATACTTGATTCAGATGTTAAGAGACGTCGATTATGTTCTATTTGAGAGGATTGGTCAGAAACTGAATGAGGGCGTATAAGCTATTTTTTAAATTCTCTGTTGGGAAATCCATTATGATTTGTGTTGTAGGTTCATTTTCAAAGTCTGACAGTGGGTCTTCGTTTAATATCGTATCTTGGTTGGTATTAGTAATGTTTATAGATTTAGATTTAATTTGCGAGTATTCGTCTGTGTGTAATTGTGAACTGCAGGGACAGTGTCGGGCTGTGTGTCCCGTTTGTTTACAATTATAACAGGTCATAGAGTTGAAGGTAATAAAGATTAATAAACGAAGATGAAATTTCTGCGGAATTTCCTGGATCAATAAACACCTGTCGTCGAAAACTTAATATATGCTCGAATCCAGGTTTTGACATCCCAGTTTTAGGAAATGATATTTTAGATTCTAATTTAAAATTAATTAAAGCATTTTCTATAACTATACGTGGGATACATGGGTTAAAATTCCATAGAATTATTAATCATATTAATCATATTAATTATTATAATCTCAGATCTGATTTATTGATGTATTTTTTTGTATTAATACGTATCTTCAGTTACTATAATAATAATGTTAATATATTTATAGTAATCCATCAGATTAGTATCATAATTCTTATAGTGGTTGTAAAATTAAAAATCCAGCCTTATATGGGAATAACTCCAGAACTTTTAGTTTTTGTGATCCCCTTATGTATTTTTACTTACAGCTTATGTGGTCATACCATAAGACGTGTTTCCTTTAAATTTAGTAATTTTCAATTAGTGTATAAAATTGTAGCAACATTTATGAATCTAATTAAAAAATATAATCAGATTTGTTTATCAAAACACTTTATTTTATCAATTTTTTCGCGTCCCTTCAAATGTTTCTATTGATTTTTAAGATGTAACTTTTTCAGCAATTAATATTATCAGTCGCAATTCACCCATATTATAAAACTACAATAGTGTTATTTAAAAAATGCAGATTTAAGAGTGTGCAATCTACTGGAAAAAATGGCACACATATAAATTAACGATGCTCAACTTTTTGTTTAAAAACATAATTAGACTTTTTGGCTTTCCTGATATTCAGTATAAAAAATATCATAATTGCAAAAATGCATAACTGTTCTTCTTGAATTAATAAACAAATCTATAGATTTTACGTAGATGTGCTATTAAAATTCGAAAAGTTATGATCATTTTAATATAATACTTTGATGCGTTAATTTATTTTTTCAATGTAATTTTTTAGCGGCACAATAATAAAATAATAGTAATTGTGGTGATTTATCGTGTAATCATTAGAAAATAGTATTTCAAATCACCAGGTAAAATGCTAATTTACTGAGGAGTATAATATCTAAATTAGGTAGAATTTACATTAAATATTGAAAACTCGAAATATCCTACTATTCCTTTTTTTTTTTATTCTTGATTTTGTGCCCTCTTTTTTCCTGGCACTTCCTACCGTTTATCCCCTGGGGGACTTTAACGGTGTCCACCTACCACCTATGTGTAGGTGCCTTATCCCTCCCTTAAAAACCCCACCATCTCGCATTCGCCCGGGGTTATGCCCGTAGATGAGGGAAACCTGTGAAGCAGGGAAAACCTCACCCGAGATGGCCGGTGTATTCGAAACATTCTTTTTGGGTGTCAAAGTCACATTGTGTAGGCCTTGACACCGAAACCGAATGTTTCACACCTCCCGCTCACGTTGTGAAGTGTGAAAAAACACCTAACCCGCCACGAAAGCCAAGCGACCGAGAGCGTCACCCATCCACTTGGGTACCGCGCTCAATACTGCTTAACTTCCGTGACCGGCCGAGGTGCGTCTCCGCCACTCCGCTACCGCGTCGGTCGAAATATCCTACTATTTTCCAAATGTAAATATTTTGAAACTTTACAAACTTATGACTCGTTACCAGTGGGCTTTCTGATAGAGCTGCTGCTCATGGAAAAGATATAATTTCTGGTCAAGAGATGGTTAATGTGTTAAATTCTGGAAGTATTAAAATTAAAGCTTTTTTAATAAATGAATCAGATATAAAAACCGTAAATTTGATTTTAACTGTTGAAATAAAAGCAGTTCCTAACATGACAAAAATGTTTCAAATTGTATGGACGAAACATTTGTTAAATGAATTATTTTTAAATTATTTGTCATGTTCTTATTATATTTGCAATAATTTATATGGCATACCCTGCAATCATTTTGCTTTGTCACCTAATAACTGGAGTAACCAAAATAATATTTGTCTTCTTTCTAAACAAAAGAAAACCCCAGTTAAATTGAATAAAAGTAAAACCGCGATTGCTAAAAAACAAAATAAGGTCATTACGAAGCAAAACTTATGTAACGAAAAAAGAGTAACAAGATTGAGTGCTAAGTTAAAGGACTAAAACAAAAGTTAAAATAACAATCTGTTCATTTAATATTTATCTAATTATATTTAAAATAATATATTTGTTCTTTCGTACCAAATAAAGTATTTGAATATTAATTTTAAGACACTTCTTTATACCTTGTAAATCATCCAAATTGACATCCTTGAATTTAGTTTTTTATGCATAAACTTTTAAAAGGTAAGATGCTCTTATTTTTGTAGCACTTTAAAAAACAAATCACACAAGTGGATTCTTCTTTCTAATGTATATTTATAAAAGAAAATCAAGGCCTATAAAGTGTTGCCATAAAAAATTAAAAAATTTTTTTCAAATTCAAAAGTTATAAGTTCTAGAGATATTCCCATATATCTTTAAAAATTAAGTTTATAGAATTGTATAATAATATTTTTGCAACAGTGTGAGTAAAATTGGATTTTAGTCCTCGATATTAGGGAGTAAAATGGTAATTTTAAAACACTGGACAAAAAATCGATTTTACAACTTGCGAGAATAAAATGTGAAAATTTTTATTTTTGGTTTTAAACTACACTGTATACTGTAAAAGTCTCATAATAACATGTGAACAATTTATGATAATAATACTTATATTTACGTTACTGCAGTATCTATACGCCACAATGTTTCCTAATAAATGGTATAATATTCTGATACAGGTAGAAATTTTCCCTTCTATTATATCTTTGATAGAAATGTATTACTGTGCTTCATATTTGATCGTTTAGTCAGTTTCATATTTATGAATAATTAAACATTATTTGATTCAGAAATTTGTTTATACGGGTGGGGGCTTAACTAATTAATATAATTTTTAAAATAATTTTTTATTTATTTTATAAAAGCATTTTTAAAATAATTTTTAAAGGGGGGATTCGCTCCCCCCAAACCCCCAGCAGGGCTTGCAGCCCTGGACCCGCTCTCCGCCCCCTTACCTGCACTCTAGTTGTCTTACATTCGTTTATTACGGAGATGTCTATGTTCACTTACTTTGTATTTATAATTTTTGTACGTTTTAACAAAATTTTACTCACACTGTTGCAAAAAATAGCGTATGCTACGCGGGCGTACGATTTTTTCCCTTGTGCTGATCGGCAAGACCTGAGGGCCGGCTATCCCACCCCTCGGGCACGGTGATCAGCACTCGGGACTAAAACAGCATTTTACGCCCATGTTGCATAATATACTATTGTACTTTTAACAGCTTACAAGAGATTAGATTGATACTGAAAAAAGGGAAGATGCTTTTCTACCACTCCAAGGTAACTGCATAAATTTTTTTGCAATGATCCTGCTAACAGATACATCATCATAAAGCAACAAAAAGACATCTATATTATATTAAGATGCATCTGATCTCCTGTATCCGGCGTTCGTCGGGCGGTATCCGGCATCCCACAAGTTGCAAGAATCAAGCGTATGTGTGGAGTGCAAGGGTTAACGCTGAATACGACAACCACTCTTTATTTATACCACATGTACTAATAGAAGGCGGACGATGGGGGGGGGGGAGATAAAATTAGAATAAATCCAAAAATGTTTATGGGGGTTTTCGGTACAGGTGAATAAAAATATGACAATCATTCTTTTTTATCCCCCATTTTAAAGATGAAAGAAGGTGGGAGGAGGAGGGGGGGAGTTGATAAAATAAGAATACTAAAAAAACCTTCATGGAGATTTTTGGTTACGGTGAAGTCCAATATGACAACCAGTCTATATTTATCCTCCATTTAATGGTAGATATGGAGAATGGAAGGAGGGGATGTAAAATTAGAAAAATTCCAAATGTATGTTATAGCGGTTTTCGGTAATGGTGAATAAAAATATGACAAGCATTCCTTTTTATCCTCCATTTTCAAGCTGAAGGAAGTAGAGGGAGAAGAGATAAATTTCCAGAGTGGGTCTAAGTTATTAAGATTACTTATGATCCAATTATCTGGGAAAAGTGCCGAAATATTAATAGAAATGTATATTTGTTGTCTTATAACGATAACCTATAAGCATGATCATTGCAAAAAAATTTATGCACTTAAATAGGAGTGGTAGAAAAAGTATCAACCACTTGTTTCAGTATCCATCTATATCCCTGTACGCTGCTAAAAATACAAATATTATTATAACATTATAAAATTAATTTTTTAAAACATTTTATAAAAGCATATTTAAAATAATTTTTTATTTATTTTATAAAAGCATATTTAAAATAATTTTTTATTTATTTTATAAAAGCATATTTAAAATAATTTTTTATTTATTTTATAAAAGCATATTTAAAATAATTTTTTATTTATTTTATAAAAGCATATTTAAAATAATTTTTTATTTATTTTATAAAAGCATATTTAAAATAATTTTTTATTTATTTTATAAAAGCATATTTAAAATAATTTTTTATTTATTTTATAAAAGCATATTTAAAATAATTTTTTATTTATTTTATAAAAGCATATTTAAAATAATTTTTTATTTATTTTATAAAAGCATATTTAAAATAATTTTTTATTTATTTTATAAAAGCATATTTAAAATAATTTTTTATTTATTTTATAAAAGCATATTTAAAATAATTTTTTATTTATTTTATAAAAGCATATTTAAAATAATTTTTTATTTATTTTATAAAAGCATATTTAAAATAATTTTTTATTTATTTTATAAAAGCATATTTAAAATAATTTTTTATTTATTTTATAAAAGCATATTTAAAATAATTTTTTATTTATTTTATAAAAGCATATTTAAAATAATTTTTTATTTATTTTATAAAAGCATATTTAAAATAATTTTTTATTTATTATATTAGGTAGTTTATATATTATGTATTATGGTATTTATAGTATTTATGGTATTTATATTATTTATATTATTTATTACTATTTATTATTATTTTTATTATTATCTACTGGAACGCAGATTACGAAATTAAAAAAAAATTAATTTCTTCCTGTAAAAGATGTCCAGGTCGGTAATGTTACCTCCAGGTCATCGGGGCAACATTTAGAGAAAGACTTATTATGAAATAAAAAAAAAATTTTCTTCCTGTAGATGATGTCCAGGTCGGTAATGTTACCTCCAGGTCATCGGGGAAATATCTACTGAAAGACCTATAACGTAAAAAAAAAAATTTTTCTTCCTGTAGATGATGTCCAGGTCGGTAATGTTACCTCCAGGTCATCGGGGAAATATCTACTGAAAGACCTATAACGTAAAAAAAAAAATTTTATTCCTGTAGAAGATGTCTAGGTCCCTACTGTTACCTCCAGGTCATCGGGGAAATATCTACTGAAAGACCTATAACGTAAAAAAAAAAATTTTATTCCTGTAGAAGATGTCTAGGTCCCTACTGTTACCTCCAGGTCATCGGGGAAATATCTACTGAAAGACCTATAACGTAAAAAAAAAAATTTTTCTTCCTGTAGATGATGTCCAGGTCGGTAATGTTACCTCCAGGTCGACGGGGCATCATCTACTGGAAGGAATGTTACGAAATAAAAAAAAAATTTTTCTTCCTGTAGAAGATGTCTAGGTCCCTACTGTTACCTCCAGGTCATCGGGGAAATATCTACTGAAAGACCTATAACGTAAAAAAAAAAATTTTATTCCTGTAGAAGATGTCTAGGTCCCTACTGTTACCTCCAGGTCGACGGGGCATCATCTACTGGAAGGAATGTTACGAAATAAAAAAAAAATTTTTCTTCCTGTAGATGATGTCCAGGTCGGTAATGTTACCTCCAGGTCATCGGGGAAATATCTACTGAAAGACCTATAACGTAAAAAAAAAAATTTTATTCCTGTAGAAGATGTCTAGGTCCCTACTGTTACCTCCAGGTCATCGGGGAAATATCTACTGAAAGACCTATAACGTAAAAAAAAAAATTTTATTCCTGTAGAAGATGTCTAGGTCCCTACTGTTACCTCCAGGTCATCGGGGAAATATCTACTGAAAGACCTATAACGTAAAAAAAAAAATTTTATTCCTGTAGAAGATGTCTAGGTCCCTACTGTTACCTCCAGGTCATCGGGGAAATATCTACTGAAAGACCTATAACGTAAAAAAAAAAATTTTATTCCTGTAGAAGATGTCTAGGTCCCTACTGTTACCTCCAGGTCATCGGGGAAATATCTACTGAAAGACCTATAACGTAAAAAAAAAAATTTTATTCCTGTAGAAGATGTCTAGGTCCCTACTGTTACCTCCAGGTCATCGGGGAAATATCTACTGAAAGACCTATAACGTAAAAAAAAAAATTTTTCTTCCTGTAGATGATGTCCAGGTCGGTAATGTTACCTCCAGGTCATCGGGGAAATATCTACTGAAAGACCTATAACGTAAAAAAAAAAATTTTATTCCTGTAGAAGATGTCTAGGTCCCTACTGTTACCTCCAGGTCATCGGGGAAATATCTACTGAAAGACCTATAACGTAAAAAAAAAAATTTTATTCCTGTAGAAGATGTCTAGGTCCCTACTGTTACCTCCAGGTCATCGGGGAAATATCTACTGAAAGACCTATAACGTAAAAAAAAAAATTTTATTCCTGTAGAAGATGTCTAGGTCCCTACTGTTACCTCCAGGTCGACGGGGCATCATCTACTGGAAGGAATGTTACGAAATAAAAAAAAAATTTTTCTTCCTGTAGAAGATGTCCAGGTCGGTAATGTTACCTCCAGGTCATCGGGGCAACATTTAGAGAAAGACTTATTATGAAATAAAAAAAAAATTTTCTTCCTGTAGAAGATGTCCAGGTCGGTAATGTTACCTCCAGGTCATCGGGGAAATATCTAATAAAAGACCTATTACGTAATAAAAAAAAATTTTCTTCCTGTAGAAGATGTCTAGGTCCCTACTGTTACCTCCAGGTCGACGGGGCATCATCTACTGGAAGGAATGTTACGAAATAAAAAAAAAATTTTTCTTCCTGTAGAAGATGTCTAGGTCCCTACTGTTACCACCAGGTCGACGGGGCATCATCTACTGGAAGGCCCATTACGATACCAAAAAAAAATTTTCTTCCTGTAGATGATGTCCAGGTCGGTAATGTTACCTCCAGGTCATCGGGGAAATATCTACTGAAAGACCTATAACGTAAAAAAAAAAATTTTATTCCTGTAGAAGATGTCTAGGTCCCTACTGTTACCTCCAGGTCGACGGGGCATCATCTACTGGAAGGAATGTTACGAAATAAAAAAAAAATTTTTCTTCCTGTAGAAGATGTCTAGGTTCCTACTGTTACCACCAGGTCGACGGGGCATCATCTACTGGAAGGCCTATTACGATACCAAAAAAAAATTTTCTTCCTGTAGATGATGTCCAGGTCGGTAATGTTACCTCCAGGTCATCGGGGAAATATCTACTGAAAGACCTATAACGTAAAAAAAAAAATTTTATTCCTGTAGAAGATGTCTAGGTCCCTACTGTTACCTCCAGGTCGACGGGGCATCATCTACTGGAAGGAATATTACGAAATAAAAAAAAAATTTTTCTTCCTGTAGATGATGTCCAGGTCGGTAATGTTACCTCCAGGTCATCGGGGCAACATTTAGAGAAAGACTTATTACGAAATAAAAAAAAAATTTTCTTCCTGTAGAAGATGTCCAGGTCGGTAATGTTACCTCCAGGTCATCGGGGAAATATCTACTGAAAGACCTATAACGTAAAAAAAAAAAAATTTTCTTCCTGTAGAAGATGTCTAGGTCCCTACTGTTACCTCCAGGTCGACGGGGCATCATCTACTGGAAGGCATATTTCGAAATTAAAAAAAAAATATTTCCTTATATATTAAATATTTCCATATATTTGTTGATGATGTCCAGTCCTTAATGTTATCTTCAGTTATAACTAATCGACTATAAAAAAGTAAAAAAAGTAAATAAAAAGTAATTAAACACCCATAAAAAAGTTAAGCACTATTTCTAATTAATCCGTGTGGTTCCGCGATCACTTTCATTAAAAAAAATTCATTTTTTCGAATATCCAATATCGTAATTTTTGATATTCAATATAGTAATTTTTATTATATAAGTCAGCAAATTTTATTATTCAATCTGGTATTTTTTAAATGCAAATTTAAGGAAGTAAAAATGAATTATATTTTATTTTTAATTAATTCGAAATAGAATGTATATATTGGGGGAATTCCTTTTGTCAATTAAGTACTACAGAAACATTTAATATTTGGAGATTTAATTATATACTATTCTTAAGCAGTTGATCGCAATTTTTATTCACTCGCATATATTTATTCATGACACTTATTAGTCACAAACTTAAATATTATTTCAATCGCTATCATTGCAATAAGCTGAACGGAAGATACATTTTCGCATAATAATTAAATATCTTGTTGTTTCTTATATAATAGTTGACACATTTTTGAGCATTTGCGAGAAGAACTGGAAAATTAGAAAATTTTATACACGCCACCTATTGGACGAATGGAGTAATTAGAATAGCCTTAAATTAAAAAGTTGTCTCAAAACAATTGAATACTGAAAAAGAAATGAACGTATACGCGTATATAAAATATTTCTACAATACTTATAATACAAATTTTAATATATGTAGTATATACATTTCACTATATATGATGTAAGAACTTTTGTTATTTTGATATTAAAATTTGCTATTTACGTAAGATTGATTATAACAATACATATTAAATATTGTAAAACTTTATTTTATAAATTTTATTAAATAAATAAATATAGTATAAATATTTTAATAATTTTTGTCTATATATATAACTAATTTATATAAAAACTCAACCAAATAATTAAATATTGATCATACATATATAATTGTATTTTATTTATATATTAGGTAGTTTATATTATTATGTATTATGGTATTTATAGTATTTATGGTATTTATATTATTTATATTATTTTATTACTATTTATTATTATTTTTATTATTATCTACTGGAACGCAGATTACGAAATTAAAAAAAAATTAATTTCTTCCTGTAAAAGATGTCCAGGTCGGTAATGTTACCTCCAGGTCATCGGGGCAACATTTAGAGAAAGACTTATTATGAAATAAAAAAAAAATTTTCTTCCTGTAGAAGATGTCCAGGTCGGTAATGTTACCTCCAGGTCATCGGGAAAATATCTACAGAAAGACCTATTAAGTAATAAAAAAAAAAATTTTTCTTCCTGTAGAAGATGTCTAGGTCCCTACTGTTACCTCCAGGTCGACGGGGCATCATCTACTGGAAGGAATGTTACGAAATAAAAAAAAAAATTTTTCTTCCTGTAGAAGATGTCTAGGTCCCTACTGTTACCACCAGGTCGACGGGGCATCATCTACTGGAAGGCCCATTACGATACCAAAAAAAAATTTTCTTCCTGTAGATGATGTCCAGGTCGGTAATGTTACCTCCAGGTCATCGGGGAAATATCTACTGAAAGACCTATAACGTAAAAAAAAAAATTTTATTCCTGTAGAAGATGTCTAGGTCCCTACTGTTACCTCCAGGTCGACGGGGCATCATCTACTGGAAGGAATGTTACGAAATAAAAAAAAAAATTTTTCTTCCTGTAGAAGATGTCTAGGTTCCTACTGTTACCACCAGGTCGACGGGGCATCATCTACTGGAAGGCCTATTACGATACCAAAAAAAAATTTTCTTCCTGTAGATGATGTCCAGGTCGGTAATGTTACCTCCAGGTCATCGGGGAAATATCTACTGAAAGACCTATAACGTAAAAAAAAAAATTTTATTCCTGTAGAAGATGTCTAGGTTCCTACTGTTACCTCCAGGTCGACGGGGCATCATCTACTGGAAGGCGTATTATGAAACCAAAAAAAAATTTTTTGAGCCTGTAGAAGATGTCCACATCGGTAATGTTACCTCCAGGTCATCGGGGCAACATTTAGAGAAAGACTTATTACGAAATAAAAAAAAAATGTTCTTCCTGTAGAAGATGTCTAGTTCGGTAATGTTACCTCCAGGTCATGGGGGAAATATCTACTGAAAGACCTATTACGTAAAAAAAAAAAAAATTTTCTTCCTGTAGAAGATGTCTAGGTCCCTACTGTTACCTCCAGGTCGGCGGGGCATCATCTACTGGAAGGCATATTTCGAAATTAAAAAAAAAATATTTCCTTATATATTAAATATTTCCATATATTTGTTGATGATGTCCAGTCCTTAATGTTATCTTCAGTTATAACTAATCGACTATAAAAAAGTAAAAAAAGTAAATAAAAAAGTAATTAAACACCCATAAAAAAGTTAAGCACTATTTCTAATTAATCCGTGTGGTTCCGCGATCACTTTCATTAAAAAAAATTCATTTTTTCGAAAATCCAAGTGAGATACCAGAAGAGTTAAAAAATAAAAAGCCGCCTGTACGGATGTACGGATGTACGGACGTACGGACGTACGCTCAGACTTAAATTTTAAAACCAATAAAAAATTAATTAAATACCTATAAAAAAAGTCAAACACTATGTCTAATTATTCCTTTGGGTGCCGCGATCATATTGAATTAAAAAAAAATAAATTTTACAAACAATTTAAAAAAATATAACTTGATTTATTCTTAAATCGTCATTTTGACAGTATAAAATTTTAATATAATGTGGATAATGTATAATAATACTTTATTTTTAGCAATTTACAGGAGCTTAGATGGCTACTGAAACAAGTGGAGATACTTTTCTACCACTCCAAGGTAAGTGCATAAATTGTTTTGGAATGATCATGCTAATAGATTCATCGTTATAAGGCAGCAAATATACATTTCTATTAATATTTCGGGCACTTAGATATTTGGATCATGATTGATCTTAATGATTTAGACCCACTCTGGAATTTTATAGGCAGTTTCTGACTATAAAAAGACATCTTTTGGACAGTATTAGGTTTCCAGAGTCCGAAGTGGAATTGCTGATTTTTTACTATTTTTCACGTTTTGGTGGAACCTGATGCAGTTAGAACATGTTTGGAGTGTAACGCCACTAGTTCCACACAGCTGGCACTCCTTTGCTACCAATTCGGTAGAGCACTGTTCAGCGGAGTGCCAAATGTTTCCGCATCAGTAGCATGTTCGGCTCGGGCAATCCGACGATCTATGACCAACTTTTTGGCATGAGAAACACACGCCGACAAAGTTGGTGCTCAGGTTCTTTGGGTTAACTGCCGTCGCCTGTGGTTGCACATACCTCACCAGGTTTTGTGTCATTTGTGGGACAAGAACATTTTGCTGGGGCACTTGAGAATTCATCAAAGAACGTCTTTCTCTTTTGCCCGAGCTCTGTTTTTGTTGCCCAGATGACTGTTGTGAAACAGGCACGTACGATACCGATTTCGAATTGCTAGCACTCACTCCATTATTCGATTTACCGTATCGTTTCGTATTCGCTTGAAGAAGAGTTTGGCGAGTTTTTTGCACTTTTCTTGCTCTTCTTCTTAATAGTTTTCTTAGACGACTGTTTATCCGAATGCGAAGACTCATCCTTACTCTTTTCGGTAACAGTCGCCACTTTATCCGAATCTCGTGCTCCACCACTCTGTTTCAGAGAAGCGTCTGGTACGAGCTTCTCGCGCTTAATGTTGAAACTGAAGAATTTCGTGTCCCATGTTAAATGCTGCTCGTACTCTTTACCGTAGCTTGTCAAATCAGAAAAATTTCCTGATTTGTCGTACTGGTATGTACCTACGGTGATCTGGCCTCATCTGCGTGTAGACCATCTTCACCTGTTGTTCTAATGAGGAAGGGCATTTAAAATTATTTATGATCGCTCTGAAACAGTTCAAGAACGTCGTAGCCTTTTCTCCCTCATTTTATGTTCTTGATCGAAGTTCCATGAGTAAATCTTCGTCATTTATGATATTTCTCATTTAGGAACTCGATCAAAATCACGCCAATCTGGAAGAGATGGCTGAACTGTTCTATACCAGAACAGAGCTGATTTTGAGAACACATTGGGCAGGGCACTGAACATCCTGCGATTTGAGAACTCATTGTCATGTCTGAATTCGTGCAAACGGTTCAGAAACTCTTCCGCGTCCTTTTTGGTCGCACCATTAAAGGACATGTGCCAGATACGCAGCTTTCGTGCGCACCCTGTCCGATCGTGCGTACGGTTATCGTCTTCGCGATACCTTGACCTGGTCTCGTAGAAGTCTCTTTCCCGACGGTCATCTCCATTATCCGTCCGGGAGCTCCTACGTCTACTCGTAGAAGGATTCCTATTCTCTTGTCGGCCTTCAGCCGCCCTACGAGAATCGTATCTCCTAGTATCGAGTAGTTTCGCGATCAGACCCATCGGACGAATCCATCTGAGTACATTGATCGCAATTAGCCACAGCACGCTTTTCTCGAGGCGTTTCTCTACGTCTGTCCGACCTCTCTTTGTGACCTTGCCCCGAAATTTCCGGCTGTGCTCGGTCGTCGAGTTTACGGTTCAAATGACGTTTCTGAGTACATCTCTCTGTACAGCTCTCACTACGTTCATCGTTGCTTGAGGCTCTACTCACAGAACGATGGTGTCGTGGCTTTCTGTTTGGAGTTGTGTACTCACGCCTCTCTCTTCTATCTTGTCCCTCACAAGTCTGAGAAGAGGTATCATGACGTCTCTGTTCAAACCTCGGTTTTTCGTAAGATTGAACACTGACGTCACTAGGAAGGTCATATCCATTCCTATCATCAACAAATTGACGTTTGCTTGTGTTAGCCTCGGGTTGCCTGTTGTCGTATTGTCTAGAGGTGTATCCTCGTGACGTACGACGGTCGGCTTCCGCCTGCGCACCCAATTCAAAATGTTGTGTTGGCACTTCACTCTCTCTAATGTCAAGATGTCCACTGTTTCTCTGATCCCCAATTGGGAGGTAATGTTCAGGTGCATAAAAACCTCCGAGATGAGCAGTCGTTACGGTCGTAACCGTCGACGTAGTGGTTGTGCATGAGGTTGCAGCCACAGAAACAGGAACATAAGGGATTGCAGCCGTGCTCGTGTTTGCTGCTGGTACCTCACCAAACCGTTTAGGTATAGCACCTGTTGATGCTAACCTTGGGCTTTGTGCAGTACTCATTGGTGAGTTTCGAGACAGACCACTTGGCGACTGAGCTCCATCTTCAAGAATGGGTGCTCTGTCACTAGCAACCCTTTCGCGATCCGACATTTCGGACTCGCAGGAAACTTCCGTTCCTGATGGGACCACACTCCCTTTTCTGGAACGAGGTTTTCTAATTTCCCATAGTTCCTGATATACTAGAGGTTTATGTGCAGGCTCTGCACTTACATTTTCATCGTACTCTGGGAACCATAGGATGTCCAGATTAATGTCTACACATCTAATCCGGCGACGCAAAAGGCGTTCGCGGCACTCCGCCTCTTCGCCATTTGCGTTTAAACTCAGATGCTCCAATTGGGCATACACTGCCTCAATCGGAAGCTTCTTCGTTTCCCGACGAATATCCCTAGCTATGCGTGATTCACGCATAAGCTGGGCAATTCGGGCTTCATAGCTGCTGGCCATTAATTTTTTGTCCAGCAGTAGCCGACATGTTACGTAGGGAGAAGTACTCTCAAACGGGATTTCAGATGAAATCCCTAGTGTTTCAAATACTTCGGAAGTATCCATTTTTCAATTGGAAATTATTTTATTGGACTCACCACAATAAAATAATTATTACTCCCAACGACTAAAAAGAAATTTGGTATCGACTTAATTACAATAAATAGTACATATGCACCGACTAGTGTGCTAACAAAATTAATTCACTTAGTCGAAATCCAAAAGTTTTTCTTAAACAAAATTTATTTCGTCCTTAAAAGGACAAAATAATTAAATTTTTTTGTGGCAAATCACACACTTTACACTCGCACCAAATTTAAATTAATTATTTAACTTGCTCACAAGTCTAAATAATTTATGTTTATAATAGTGTCTTATGACTCACACATACCAAGACTCTATACAATTGCTTCTGCAAGCACAAATAATTA